>JAJJMC010012328.1:1593366-1605196 GCA_023531435.1 Papaver californicum
CCCCCCCCCCCCCCTCCCCCCCAACCTGTTTACACAAGTAATTGAAAGTAATTAACAATCACCTGCCTCTCTGTGGGAACGAACTTGTTCTTATTACTATACTCTAATCTATATTAGTGAAGTGAGAACTTGAACTAATTTTGCTTGGATGACAACCGACCAAATTTTGGCGCCACTGCCGGGGAGGCATAAGGATTGTTATTTTTTTTTGATTTCTTATTTTTTGTTTTTAGTTTTATTTTTATTTCTGATTTTTTTGTTTTTTTTTATTTTCTAACCTAGTTTTGAGAATCTTGTTTCAGGTACTTGTATTCCATGTACGGTGCACAAGATCAAGCTTATAATGGTAATCAATTTGGTTTTCAATATCAACCCTATGACAATTTCCAACCATATGGGGAGAATAATCACAACCAATCCTTTGGTTATGACCAATATTCCACGTACCCTTTTAATTATCTCTCATACATGCCAATCTCCTTATAGTAGGTATGTAAGTGAACAATTACAAGGAGGGGAGGATAATTATGCTTGTGATGGTTTATCTAAATCTACTCTTGATCGTAATTATGATCATTCACCTATTCAACGGGAGTAGACAAGGTTTAGAAACTCTACCACAAGTAATGGTGTAAGACTACCAAGTTTGAGAGAAGTTGATTGAAGGTTTGAGCAATTGATAGATGAAGGGGCATCAGGTGCAGAAATTCTAGAAGCTAAAAGAGATTTGAGAAAGGAACGTGAGCGACGTTATTCTATGGGATACCATGATGATTTTGAACCTTTCGAAAATCCTTACACCAGTGATGAAGTTATTCCAACTCCGAATCTGATTTTTGATGATAATTGTGTAGTTAACTCAACTCCTGATCTTAATAATGATCATTCACCTACTCAAAGGGAAGAGTCGTGTTCAAGAGATTCTACTATAGTTAATGGTGGAAAGCGTGTGAATATCAGAAAACTTGGTCAGTAACTATACAAGTTGGAAGATGACGGAGCCCCGGAAGAGCTTCTCGAAGAAATTAGTAGGACCATTTGTATGGAATTTAAACGACGTTTTGATAAAGGTTGGGAAACCGATAAAGATTCTGATTACGGTGAGTCTGAAAACGAAAAGGAGTATGTTGAGAATGAAACCGAATTAAGCAATAGTGTGGAAGACCTATTTAAATTTGTCGAGGATGATATTGATATTGTTGATGCCGAGACTCTTGTTGAGGCAGAAACTAATGAAGAACTATTATAAATTTTAATAGAGGACCACAATACACAAGAGGTAAGTAATTCATTAGAAATTTTTGAAAAAGATAAGGATCCCATAATTCAAGAGACTTTAGAAGGTTTGAATGAACCTTTGCTTGTTGATCCTTTTCTTTTACCTCGTTTTGGCTTGAATGTATGTGCTTCAGAAGTATTGTTGAGTGACTTTGCTTCTAAATATCCGTTGTTGGAAATATTTGATTCTCATACTATGCAGGTTAGCAAAGATGAGTCTATAGAAGTTCCCGAATTCTATGTTCTTTATCCACTTCCGAGTGTAGAAAAGACTAAGTGTGGGGGAAACTTCTATCGAGTAATAAATTCTCTATTATTTTCTTGTACTAATGTTTGTGTGAAGTTAATATTTGCAATGCAGATTTTTCTATGGGTGGATCCCCAAATTTTCAGATTGTTGGTGTATGGACGACCAAAAAGTCGGGCTGAAGACGTTAAACTAAGTGCTAAATGGGAGGCAACCCATTGGTTTTGTATTTCTATCTTTCTCTTTTAATTTTTTTTGCATATCATGTTAGGATTTCCAATCTTGATTTTATATTGGAGGAATCAATTTACATTGTGGATAATGTAAAGTTTAAGTGTGGGGGAGTAATTAAGCATATAGAGTTTTTATGTAGAATTTTAAAACTTTTGTATATATTTGTATGAAAACCTTCAACTTTTAATATTTTAGAGTCACTTAGTATACTTCTAGCTACGTTTACATACGAAGTTCGAAACAACTGAACTTAGAAGTATTACAGAACTATATTCGGAGTGCTTAGTTGTTGAGAGGCTAGAGCTGAAAAAAATGGACTTAAACTGCCGGTAGAGAATACAATATTAGAGTTGTTGATCATTCAATACCCATGAGTGAGGCACCAAACCTTCAATTGTCTGTTTAGAGTGTTTTATCTGCGCAAATTCCGGTAGAATGATGAGCTACCTAACCTCGCACCAATTTCAGCACTACTTTTTGATCTCTTGAGTGCTATTTCTATCAATCATGAGGCTTCCATCAGAATTGCTAACTCTATCTTGTAGTCTTGTTTGCAGTTGGCACCATTCTCTCGACAACAACAGGTCCATACAAACATATCATCATCAACAAGCGGAACATCAAAAATTTACGCGAAAGTTGAAGACAATCAAGGTTTAAAAGCAACTGTTTAAGAAAGAGAAAATTTCATATTCAAGTAAAACAACTATACAATTAGCAGAATTATGTATACATGTTGAAGACTTATATACAAAAGCTAAAGAAATCAAAAGATGTGAGTTAGTGAAGTTCATGATATCAAGGCAATACAAGTTGTGAAAAATCAAGTGGTAAAGTCTTTATCCCATGGCCGTAGTAGTTTCATCATTTTATTTATTTTTCAGTTTATATTTTGAATTCATAAAAAAAAAAAAAAGGGCTTATCATTGCTTTGGTGTATATTTGTTTTTTGTATTCATTCAATAAGGCCGTGGGGAAGAAGAAATCTATAGAGAAGTTTCAAACAACAAGAAATTGAGGAAAATAGTTACAAATTGTCAAGGTTCTATGAGGTTCAAAAGTTCATCATCAACAGTTGAAGACCGAAGACGTTTCTATTGGATGCTGTGAGAGTGGTGCTGATTGCCGATCGGGTGAGAAGGTAAGTAAGCATTCCCACCCTCGCACAGTAGTTGATTTCCTTTATTAGAGGTCACTAGAAAAACAAAAAGGGGTTCTTTTTCGTCCCACGTTCTATGGGATAACATCTTCATATGATTCGGAAGGTTACCTTTCCTTCCTACCATTCAACGTGTGTAGGATTTCTATCTTCATTCCTGCCTGCACACATGTGAGAACCATAAAGTGCGTCTTTTGAGTGTCAAATTTATAAAATCTTGTTGGTGAGGCAGAAACATTCGGCCACTCTCGAACCTGGATCCTTTCACATGGTGGTTTTCTCCTAACTCAAGGGTTAAGCATGAGAATAATGTTTTTTATACTTATAACTTCTTATTGTTAGTGTGCATAAACTTTATGCCTTCGTAGCTCTTTGGATGCATGTGCTCTTGAATGTTTTGAAGTTGGAAATTAGGTTTTGTGGGTATACCTCTTGTAAACCCTCACGAGACTAAAACTCGTCCACTAGGGACACCTAGGGTTTTAAAGGCTTGTTACACATGCTAAGTGTAACCGTATCCTCAACGAAATGGATTTGTTGTAGTTTAGGTTAGTTTAGATTTGTAGTTTGATCGAGGACTAGCAAAAGGAAAGTGTGGGGGAATTTGATAGGTGCATTATTTTCACTATTTGGATACTCTAATTCATTGATTTCTTGTTAGTTTTCATATCATTATGCTTTGATTTTGTTTGTTTATGAGTTTCTTAGGAGTTTTGAAGTATATTCAACCAAAGAAGAGGAAAGGAGTTCATTCCGGCATAAAAAGAAGAGGTTAAAGGATGGAAACACAAACTTTGAAACAAGAGTTCAAGGAAGATCTACGGTTGGGAAAGTACCTCAAAAACCAACAGTAAAAGAAGTTGATTTTGGAGGCAAATTCCAGGAGGATTTACGGTTGGGTCTAGACTCTCAAACCCAACCGTAAAATTAATTGAAGAAACATGAAAGTTTTGTCATTGTCATCTTATAGATAATTGAAAGACGAAGGCAACCCAAAAAGAATGAGGTCAATCGGACATCGTATGAGGGAGATATGATCAAAATAGTGAAGTACAAAAAAGTATCCAGGAGGAATTACGGTTGGGTTTATTGGCTCGAACCCAACCATAAACCTGGGGAATTTTGGAGCGAATTTTTGTGACAGAGTTACGGTTGGGTTGATTAGCTCGAACCCATCCGTAAAACTGGGTGCTTTTGGGTGATATTTTTGTGTCAAAGTTACGATTGGGTTTATTGGCTCGAACCCAACCGTAAATGAGGAGTTTTGGCACGTGTGTGGGCTTCTAAAACATGGAAAACATGGTCCCAGAAGGATTAAAAACCTAGATTTCGTGGATACTATATAAGGAGACATCCAAGACATTAAGAAGGACCTCTTGACACTTGAAAACACAAAGAGAACAAGAATCTATGGTTTGCTTTACTTTGTTTCTTGATTATTTTCCATGGATTTTGAGAAATCCATGATGAACTAAACTTTTCTTATTGGTTAGAGATGTAGTCCTAAGTTGGAAAACATGTTTATTAATTGAAGTATTTATTCTCATATGTTCATAATCTCTTGAATATCGCTTATGTTCTACCGTTTATAACGCCTTGTATGATGGATTGCTTGTTTGTTTAAGTTGCAAATTAGATGAGCATGCATTGACATCTATAACTAAACTAGGGTTTGAGATTCGGAATTGTCGAAAGACCCTTGTTACAAGTAGTATAACATAGTTGTTAATGACGGGATGTTGCCATGCAATTATGTGTAGAAGTGTGACCTAGGTTAAATCCGAGTGGCTCTTGCGCCGGATTGCTTAGAATAACCTCAACTCACAAATACCATTGCTTTCATTGGGTTAAACTTGAGTGGCTCTTGCGCCAAGTTATTCGGTGAAAAGGATTCAAAGAGTGGCTCTTGCGCCTTTGATGATAATAAGAGTTTTGCCGGAGTAAGCCTACGATAGGATGTTTTAGGGTTATTGATATTTAGAGTGCATGAATGTTGAGTATGATTCGGTTGATAACATGTTGGAAGATGGAAGATGAACTTTCTAACCAATGTTCTTTATCTCTGATAGTCGTTTAAATCTACTTGCTTTAGTATAATTTAGTTATAACCACAACCAAACCCCCCCCCCCCCTCCAACCCGTTTACATAAGTAATCGAAAGTAATTAACAATCACCTGCCTCTCTGTGGGAACGAACTTGTTCTTATTACTATACTCTGATCTATATTAGTGAAGTGAGACCTTGAATTAATTTTGCTTGGATGACAACCGACCACCCACATGGAGCTGCAAAATGTGATCGGATTCACAATTACTCAAACAGATTTCCCGTGAGCGAGCGATATATTTTTAGGATTTCAGCAAGCTCCCAGAGGGCGAGCGGTAACTTTAATGATCTTAAGTAGCTTCTTAGGTAAGGTTAACTTTAATAATGTCATGTTCATCTACAAGATGATTAAAACTTCAAATAAACTTGTAAAACTAATTAAGTTTTATGCTATTGAATTCATCATTAATTAATAAAATTAGCTACTCATGATACAAATAAAGAAAAAAAAAGTTACCATGGTTTCAACCAGTAAGGGAAAACCCTAATATCTTGAGATATCCTCGTATCTTGCATCCTTGTGTTGTAGGGAGAATTATGCAGAAGTTGTGTCTAATTTTTCCTTTATATAGGCTTTTGGAACCTTCTCTTAATCCTTATCCAACTAGGAAATTTTATGTCACAGACCGAAAAATTCCGCATCCGGCGCGGTACGCTGGGCAGGCCAGAACTCTCCGATGCGCGGCTTGAAAGACTGTAAGCGGACCTTAAAGCTTCACTTTTCGCTAGAAAAATGCAGGTCGATTTGCCTCTCCAATCATGCTTTGCAATAGTTTCCATACCGTTCAAACTCACCCTTGTTCTGCAAAGGGTACAGGTCCATTAAAGCAAATGGTGAATGCTTTTGGCAAGCATCACATAATTACGAGTATTATCCAAGCCTAATTCATGCCTTGGACTAGCCCCTAGGCCATCAGAGGCCTAATTTTTTGCTTCATCAACTCTGTTTCGACCATGCGCTGGAGCCTGCACTGATCTTGCTCTTTCCAAGGGTGCAAACTCCAGGCACATGCCATTCCATGCCGTAAAATTTGATAAGAAGTATGAAGAAAATCCATCGTATGGAGTTGCAACTACCTCGTCGAGTATAGTAACAATCACCTCTTGACTTGGCATTTTCGAGCCAGATGATATGAGTTATCATAATATCGCAATCACCTCTAACTTAGATGATATGAATGACAAGGTGATGCACCTCAATGCATTGCATTGCGGCTGCCTACGTATCCAACCCGTACCTTGAAGGGATCAAGCATGACCGTAGTTCGTCCGAATAATGTCATGCAACTTAAGCCTATTAAGGAAAAGCCAACATCGACTCCAACTTCGTTGCAAGGCCAAAAGCCTAGCTAAGCCTAGTCTGCATAGGCTAAGGGACTTTCGCAAAGTATGCACCAGTTTATGCATAACTGTCGCTATTTAGCATGCATAATGCATTCTCGAGTGCGCAACATGATTGAATGATGTTTTCGCATCATTCAAGCTTCCTCGGGCATGCAACATAGCAATTGGGATGCTCCATTGAGTAAGCATCCTCGAGTACACAACATCGATACTTAACAATGACTCCTCCCTATATATGTTTTATTACCATTTCTATAAGTAAAGATAAGGTGGGGAAGGTGAGATTCATCGACTGCACTTTCTAGTGATGCATCCTCGGGTGCGCATCACAGTACAATAGTGCTTCAGCACTATGATATGCTCTCGGGTATGCAACATAGGGGCAATGATGCAACCTCAACTTTTGGTAAAATGACTATTTTACCCCTGAGTGGCCTTTTTGCCCCCGATGTATAAAATTACTATTTTACCTTTGAGTGACCGTTTTGCCCCCGATGAGTAAAATTACTATTTTACCCCTGAGTGACCGTTTTGGCCTTGGTGTGTAAAATTACTATTTTATTCATACTCGGGTATGCATCACGCCACATTAGTGCCTCAGCACTATGATGCGCTCTCGGGTACGCGTCAAGGCCATTTGTGCCTTTCCCGGGTAAGGGTCATTTTTGACTTGTGATGCATTCTCGAATATGCATCACGCATAATAGTGCCTTAGCACTATAATTCAAGGTCAATGCATCCACATCCTGATGCATTCCTAAGTAAAATTTATAAGATTAAGATGAAGCTTCATCCCATGTCATGACGCGTCCATGAGTAAACGTCATGCGAAAATTACGGGTGTTACATTCTTACCACCTTCAATGAATTTCTTCCCCGAAATTCAACTCAAAAACCATTGTGGACAAGCTTCATCGATTTGGATTTCCTACGCATTTGTACCACACCATGATGCATAGAAATCCTACATGGGTCCAATGTTAGTTAATGAACACAAGTTAGAACCTTCTGAATATGCGTTCCATACCGCATACCCCGGAATCCTAATAAGGTCTGTAGTTGTCGTAAACGTCGATTAATACCTTCCAAACATACATCACATACAATATGCTTGAGGATCAGAAAAGATTTTACAACTCTACTAAGAAAAATCAATTTGGATCCCTAAACATGTGTCTCATACCACATGCTCAAAAATGCAAAAGGATTTACTCAACACAATATCTTAAGTGCCCGTCCCATACCATACACTTAAGAGTCTCCAAAGTTCACGATTGTTGAAAGGGTCATTGAAAATTGATAAGCAGTTCCTAGCGTAGTACTATGAGGACTAAATTCTAATGCCAATGCAGTCGGATGTAAACCATCGTCCCTGAAGATCTTCCACTCGTAAGTGGGAGTTAGCCAACTTGACAACGCACTCCATGATGCACGGGTGAGGGGTGATCATTCAAAATGCCATGGGTAGTGGGATACCAGCCACCGTTCCAAACGGGTATTCCGGCAAAATCACAGAACTAGGTCAAGCTCATCCGAATCTTAGCGGATTAACTGGCATATTAGTTACAATTTCCTTTAGGATAGCCACTTGGCCTGATTTATCTACTCTCTTTTTGCATAACAGTTGGCCTACTCTTCCAACTTTCCCTATTTCTTTTGGAGGAAAAATTATGTAGTTACATTACAAACACTCACTTGACGAGTCCATAACGCACAATCCCTAGTGTTTTCTTGGAACTTACACTGATACCATTTGTCATAGACCGGAAAATTCCGCCTCCAGCGCGGTATGCTAGGAAGGCCAGAACTCCCCGATGCGCGGCTTGAAAGACTGTAAGCGGACCTTAAAGCTTCACTTCTTGTTAGGAAAATGTAGGTCGATTTGCAAGCATGATACTCGAAATGTAGTTTCCATACCGTTCAAACTCACCCTTGTTCTGCAAAGGGTACGAGGCCATTAAAGCCAATGGTGAATGCCTTTGGCAAGCATCACATAGTTACGAGCATTATCCAGGCCTAACTCATGCCTTGGACTAGCCATTAGGCCATCAGAGGCTAATTTTTTGCTTCATTAACTCTGTTTCGACCATGCGCTAGAGCCTGCACTGATCTTGCTGTTTCCAAGGGTGCAACATCCCGGCACATGCCAAACCATGTCGTAAACGTTGATAAAAAGTATAAACAATCTATCGTATGGAATTGAAACTACCTCGTCGAGTTTAGCAACATCACCTCTTGACTTGGCATTTCCGAGCCAGATGATATGAGTTACCATAATATCACAATCACCTCAAAAAATAGATGATATGAATGACAAGGTGATGCACCTCAAGGCATTGCATTGCGGCTTCCTACGTACCCAACCAGTACCTTGAAGGGATCAAACATGACCGTAGTTCATCCGAATAGTGACAAGCAACTTAAGCCTATTAAGGCAAAGCCAACATCGATTCCAACTTCGTTACAAGGACAAAAAGCCATGCTAAGCCTAGTCCGCATAGGCTAAGGGAATTTCACAAAGTATGCACCATATTATGCATAACTATCGCTACTTAGCATGCATAATGCATTCTCGACTACGCAATATGATTGAATGATGTTTTTGCATCATTCAAGCTTCCTCGGGTAAACAACATAGCAATAGAGATGCTCCCTTTAGTAACCCACGACTCCTCCCTATATATGTTGTATTACCATTTTTATAAGTAAAGATAAGGTAGGAAGGTGACATTATCGACTAAAATTTCTAGTGATGCATCATCGGGTGCGCATCACGGTACAATAGTGCTTCAGCACTATGATGTGCTCTCGGGTATACAACATATGGGAAATGATGTTTGTATAAGATGTTTGTTTGGATCTTCATTAGCCATTCCATAAAACTTTGGTAGCTCACGGATCAACCCTGCCTTGATCTCAAATGTATTGTTATATATCCATCTTGTGAGAAGCTAAGTCCTTGAGTGTACAATTTGCGTCACCCATTGCTTATTCTTGTTTGTCTTCCGGTTTATCTTTCAGTACATCCCTCTCTGAGTCTTGATACCAATCTGTGGAAACCCGACAGGATTCGGTTTTGGTTTCAATTTAGGAACCAGAAAATAAGTACCTGAAAAAAAAATCTCAAAACTAAATTAAAAACTAAAAATAAGAAATCAAAAACAAAATAACAATATACTATGCCCCCCTGGCAGCGGCGCCAAAATTTGATCGTCTATCAGACGAGCAAAATTAATTTCAAGTTCTCTACTTCACAAAAATGGATTAGAGTATAGTAATAAGAACAAGTTCGTTCTTCAGGGAGATATGGGTTGTCAAGTTATTTTGATTACTTATGTAAACATGGGGGTTTTGATTGTGATTATAACTAAGTTATACTAAAATGATTAAATTAATAAGAATATTAGAGGTAAAGAGTACTGGTTAAAGGGTTCATTTTCCATCTTCCAACATGTTATCAACTGAATCATACTAAACATCCATTCTCTCTTAATATCAATAACCCTAAAGCATCCTATCGCAGGCTTACTCCGACAAAACTCATATTATCATCAAAGGCACAAGAGCCACTCTTTAAATCCTTTCCAATGCATAACTTGGCGCAAGAGCCACTCAAGTTTAACCCATGAAAGCCATGGTCTTTTTAAGTTGAGGTTATTCTAAGCAATCTGGTGCAAGAGCCACACGGATTTAACCTAGGTCACGCTTCTACATATAATTGCTATAGTATCAACGCATCCTCATTTAATTCGCGACTTAAATAAACAAGCAATCAATCATGCATGGAGTTATCAATGGTAGAACATAAGCGATATTAAAGAGATTATGAACATATGGGAATGAATACTTCAATTAATAAATATGTTTTCCAACTTAGGACTACACTCTAACCAATAAGAAAGGTTTAGCTTCTCATGGATTTCTCAAAATCCATGGAAAATATATAAGAAAGCAAATAATAGAAAACCCTAGAAATCATGAAGATCAATCACAATCTCCAAGCCTTAGACCCTTGTTCCCCTCTCCAAGCCTACAAAATAGTGTGAAAAATGTCTTCTTAATATCTTGGGAGTCTCCTTATATAATACTCATGATATCTAGGGCTTATAATCCTTCAGGGACCGAGTTTTCTCTTTTTAGAAGTCCAATTTTACACCACACACTTTTAATTACGGTTGGGAACTCTCCCACGACCTAGCCGTAACCAGAACATCAATTTTCGGGTGATTATTCAGGGTCACTTATGGCTGGGTCGTGCTATGCATTCCTGGCCGTAAGTGAGTCTGAGTTTTCACTTTTCTTCCTTACACCGTTTTGGCCATAACTCCTTCATCCGACGTCCGATTGACTTCATTCTTTTTGCGTTGGCTTCGTATCTTCATACTTTACAAGATAGTTTCTTCAAAATCAAATATATTCATGATATTTTACGGATAGCTTGGATGGCTAAACTCAACTGTAAGTGCATCTGGAATTCATGTTTCATCACTTGAACTTGTCTACGGCTAGGTTGAGATGATTTCCTAGCCGTAAATCTGGTCCTTAAACTACTCTTGCACACTTGGCTTCTTCTACGGCTGGGTCGAAATGATTTCCTAGTCGTAAGTCTGACGTAATTCTTCATTTTCCCAGTTCTACGGCTAGGTCGAGGGATTTTCCTAGCCGTAAGCATTTCTGGATCTTAGTCCTTTTCTCGACTTGTTTTACGGCTGGATCAAGAGACATTCCTAGCCGTAAGTTGATAGAACATTTATGGGTTTTATTTAGTCTCGTACTTGTATTAATAGTCCTCATATTTTGCACTAGTAATATGATTTTATGTGCTTTTAGGGTTTTTGGAAGAATAAACTTTTGTGGAGAAAATTGGCTTAAAAAGTGTTTAAAACACCCCAGCAAAAGTGTTACAGGCACCTTCATATTGGATTAGGGCACCCCTGATTTTGGATAAAGGCACCCAACTCTGGCTAAAGACACCCATAAGTTTATAAAGACACCCATATCAAATTCAAAAGGATTCTGTGGCGGGAAACTTAAAAATGAATTTGCATTTGTATACGTGAGTTGGAGGGTTTTAAGACAGTATATCTTCTTGCTATTTGTGTAAGAATTTGTACAAGTTAGGAAATTCAGAAGACTAATATCACGAGTTGTCTGCGCTAAATAGGGAAGAAAAATTCTCTCGGCTTGTCTGTGAGAATGATTGGGTTAATAAGGTTAGGATACATATATTCGAGCTTTGGTAAGGCAAGAGAATCTTCTTCTCGGGTTATAAGGAAGTAAACATCAAAGAAAATCATGTCCGAAGCAATAAAAACATATTTCCGTTAACTGCCGAGATGTGATCTTTAATTTGAGAAGATTTGAGAAGATTCTGGGCTAGTAGGTTGTTCTTTTATAAATATAGAAGCTAAAGAAGACATTCGGGGGGGGGGGGGGGGGGGGTGGGGTTAGTCCAGAAACG
>JAJJMC010012328.1:1605296-1706158 GCA_023531435.1 Papaver californicum
GCAACGTTTATCTTCATTTGCAACATTTAGTTTCGTTGAAACAGTTATACCTCTGTAACAGTGAGTCTGTAACGTTTATAAACGTTGCAAACTCACTGTTTTCATTATTTTCACTCTTTTTCATTATTTTCAAACACTTTGAGCTATGTACCAAACTTTTGAGGGTGTAATTTGAGCAAGATGAGCTAAACCCCATATGCCGAGGTGACGGAGGAAGCCATTGTTTCCATAAAAGTGGTATATTTCTATTTTAATTAATTTTTACAATTTCTTTTATGATTATTTGCCTTTGTTGAAATTTTATTTAATTATTTTTGTTAAGCAATTGTGATATCGTTAGATGGTACATGCTTTGTCCTAAGTTTTAAATGTTCCATGCTTTTGTAATACAATTGTTATTTTAAAAATCTACTTTGTTGCAACATTTCAGAATCAAATTAAACGTAAGAATTGCATGAATATTGATTAGATTGAATCACTTTAAGTGGATAATGATGAAATCCATAACCTATGTATCTTTTGTGCATATTTTTAGTTTAAAAATTAGTTTATTAAAATCTAAAATCAGTCTTCACAAGTTCGAGCGAACGATAAATTTATTTACCATTATTTACAAAGACATCAATTTTTGGCGCCGCCGACGCGGACTTGTTTTTAGAATTTTTTTTAGATTTTTTCTTAGGTTAATTAGTTTAGTTTAGTTTGATTTTTATTTGTTCTTTTTTACACATTTGGTATTTTTTATTCTTTTCAGATTTGAAGCGAAACTAAAAAGAAAAGGAGAAAGTGCTATAAAAAGAAAGTAGAGCTAGCCAAAGAAAGAAAGAAAAGAGGATTCCAAAAGGAGTGAAGAAGATTTTATTTTTATTTTTAGATTTATTATTTTATTTTATTTTAGTTTTTAGTTTTTATTTTTAGAAACTGTTTTAGGGTTTGGCTATAATTTTTGTAATTTTTCTTCTTTTATTGGACACATTTGGACTTTAGACTTTGAACTTTTGAACTTTATTATTAAATTTTAAATCCTACGGAAGGGTATTTCAATATAAACTGCAACAGGGAAGGACGAGAATTACGATATTGTCTCGGCCCCTCGGGTTCGTGCACTAACACAGAAGTTGGTGCCCGAGTCGACTTCAACCGATTCATTCCCCATATGATACGGGAGGTAAGACTCGATCAACCCAAGAATCCCTTGTCAGTGAGTTTTCTGTATTCCTTCGTAATGCATATATGTTGAGGACTTGAATACGGATTTATTTTCTAGTAAAGGGCAAGGACTGGCCATATAAGATAAGGACTCGGATTTCATCACCGTTTCCTTCTTGCCCGACTTAGGAACACGTCACCTACGCAAACCTAAGCCTAAAATTTGACTAGAAAGAGACATATAGGGTATCGAGCTTATTGGAAAATCATTCAAAATGACTGTATTGGTTACTTTGTTAGCCTAACTTAAAGTTCAAGAAGATTATTTTAAGTTGATTAGAGTCGCCTTGTAACCCAGGGAAAAGTTGCCAAAGAGATAGGGTTATAAGAGCTCCTTAGAGCTTATCCTGTTTCTCTTCGATTTAATCTAATTCGGATCGTTCTGAGAGATTCGCCAAAACTGTAACTAGTTGCCTTTTGGAAGAATATAAGCTGGTCTAGAAACAATCTAAGTGGATCCATCATGCTTTTGTTTGCTAGATTCAATATGTTTGATTTGGTTGAGTCAGCCTTGCTTGTGTTTGTTTAGAACCCCTTCCGGTAGGATTTATTTTTGTTAGATTTTTTTTGTAAATTTATTAGGAACTTTTTGTTAGAAAATGTCGAGCTGGTATTACAATAAATATTCGACTGAGTTTCAAAAAAGACATTACATTTACTATGACCATAGTATGGATAGTACTTGGGACCACTATCAACCTTCTGAAGGTTATGGTTCATACCATGGAGGCCCCAATTACTATTAGTACGCGCACCATTCATATGAACGGGAAAACGAGAAAAATTCGAGTTCTTTGTCTTGGAGGGATGCCCTTAAACATGTGCAATCTAGTACTCATAGTGAACCTATCATGCCTCTAGAAGAATCACACGAGCAGTTAGGATCTAGCAATCTTTATGATCTAGTTGTTTCTCTAGAGAATTCAGTCAAGGAGTTGACTGGGGATACTAGAAGGTTCACATTAAGTATGGGGGGAACAATTATTAGTCCAAATCCTCCTCTAGAAGAATCACACGAGCAGTTACGACCTAGCAATCCTTATGATCTAGTTGTTTCTATAGAGAATTCCGTCAAGGAGTTGACTGAGAATACAAAGGAGTTGACTGAGGATACAAGAAGAATCGTAAAGGAAATGACTGAGGATAGAAATAGGTTTGTATTAAGTATGAATGAAATTTATGCAAAGAATAATATTGCTCAAAATGATCTTAATTGCCAATAAGTGTTTTCACTTTTACCCTTGATAATAATGATGAATATTTACCTAATTTAGAGGACGAGGTTAGAATAGAAGATACTATTTATTTAGATAAGGTTCAATCATCTTCATATTATTATGATGATGAGGATACTTTTGATGAGGAAATTGAAATCCATAGTCATAATGATGAGGAAATTCTCATAACAATTGAGTTTCACGATAATAATGATGTCTCTAGTTCCGATCCTAATAATATTAATGATTATTCACCTATTCAAGAGGAAAGGGATTTAACTAGAGATAGCATTGTTATAAACGGTGAAATATTTCCTCATTATTATGAAGACGACGATGGTTTAGAGGAACGAGTTTATTCCGAGACTAGTGTTTTATAGTCCAACGATTCAGGGAAAACATTCTCAAACGAAGAAGATAAACTCGTAGAAATCTTAAATGTGAGTGAGACTGCACCACCTGATTATAACTTAGAATAAGCAATTGACCATTTTCAGGAATCTGAAGATCTAAAAATTAGGGAAATTGTGACTAGTCTATCTAGAGACACCCAAAATTCTAAGTTTGGGGTGATTATCATTCTCCCTGTGCTTTACCCTTAACTCTATTAAAAGTCCCTCACTTAGGACTTGATGTTTGTGCCTCTACCATATTAAGAGACTATCTTCAAGAACTTTTTCCCGAACCTAATCATGTCCAAAAAGAAGTTCAATTGTTAGAAAACCCATCCTCTGGTCGATGTGGTTCACCTAGGAAATAATACCAAGATTGACTTTGTTTTCCCACCAAAATATTTTCTTCCATATATGGGAACATTTGAATTTCAAATGTGTCAGCTATTAAGTTTTAAGACTAAGCCTAATTACTTTAGGAAATTAGAATCGACACATTTGCTTAAGAATGACCACCATTTTAAGAGTACTCAACTGTGTGGGTCAAATCTGATTGACTTTGAGGATCCACAATTATTCAGGTTATTATTATGTGCCTTAACCTGATTCCTCGGATCCTGCGTATGGGGAAATTCAGCTTAAAGAGATTTATCTAGACCCTTTCATAGAGACCGAACCTGAACCTCAACTAGATGTAGTTGTCATAAACAAAACACTAGATAGGTATAAGGTTATACTCGGATTGTTCACTTTTTGGGTCTGCTGCAGTTTCCTTTTATTTTGGATAACATTGTTTTATTCAGATGACTCACAGTTGTTCCGACTATTGCTATATGATTTATTGAGGTGACTAATTCTTTCTTAGTCTGCATGAAGACTTTAAACTTAGCACTTGTTTGGAGGTAACCCATGCTCATACGACATGGTGATATCTTTCCTTAACTCCTTTCCTTCGATTGGTAACAGTTTCTCCTTGTTCATATATTTAATCATTCATCTTTAGAACATTGAGGACAATGTTAGATTTAAGTTTGGGGGTAAGGGAGAAACTTTTAGTGAAACATAAAACTCCAAAGTCTAAAAACTTGTGAACAATTAAGGATGACACTAACCATTCTAGGTAGATGGAAACTTAGCTATTTTTCTATTGGAATTGGTGTGCCTAGTTAAATGGTCTATTCATATCTGATGCACTCAGGTGTTAGAAATAATATGATAATCATTGAACAAGCATATCTCGGAATCATCATAATCATATAACTTTCTATTTTTGTTTTTGCAATTTTATGTTTCTTTAAACCCCTAGGTGCAACAAGCCTTTAAACCCCTAGGTGTCCCTAGTGGACGAGTTTCGTGAGAGTTTATAAGAGGTATACCCATAAAACCTAAATTCCAATTTTTAAAATTCCTGAGCACATGCGTCCAAAGAGCTACGAAGAAGTTAGAAGTATAAAGAACATAATTTTCATGCTTAACTCTTGAGTTAGGAGAAAACCACCATATGAAAGAATCCAGATTCGAAAGCCGACCGAATGTTTACTTCTGCCATACCAATAGGGTTTTATGAATTTGCACTTAAAAGACGCACTTTATGGTTCTCATCTGTGCAAGCAGGAGTGAAGAAACAAATCTTGCACATGTTAAATAGTGGGAAGGAAAATGAACCTTCTGAATTATATGAAGATGTTATCCCATAAAACGTGGGACGAAAAAGAACCTTTTTTTTCCTGATGATCTCTAAGAAAGGTAATCAACTACTATGTAAGGATGAGAATGCTTACTTACCTTCTCACCCGATTCACAATCAGCATCACTCTCACATCATCCAATAGAAACGTCTTCAGTCTTCAGTCTTCAACTGTTGATGATAAACTCTTGAACTTCGTAGAACCTTTACAATTGTAACTTTTCTCAATTCCTTGTTGTTTGAAACTTCTTTATAGATTTTTTCTTTCCCCACGGCCTTATTGAATATAAAAATAAATATACTAAAGCAATGATAAACTTTTATATATATATATTTTATTTTATTATTTTATTTTATTTTTTTTTTAATGAGAATTCAAAATAAAATACAAACTGAAATTAAAATAATGAAACTACTATGGTCGTGGGATGAGGACTTTACCACTTGATTCTTCATAACTTGTATTGTCTTGATATCATAAACTTCAACAACTCTCATCTTTTGATTTCTTTTGCTCTTGTACATAACTCTTCAACATATATATAATTCCGCTCATTGTATTGTTGCTTTACTTGAATATGAAATTTTCCTTTTCTTGTAATGTTGCTTGTAAACCTTGAACGTTTTCAACTTTCCTTCAAAAAAAAAATTCTCCGCTTATTGATGATGATGGTGTTTCTATGGACCTGTTGTTGTAGAAAGAAAATGATGCCAACTGCAAACAAGATTACAAGATACAGTTAGCAATTCTGATGACACCCTCATGATTGATAGAAATAGCACTCAAGAGATCAAAAAGTAGTGTTGAAATTGGTGTGAAGTAGGTAGCTCATCATTTTACCTGGAGTTTGCGCAGATAAAACACTCTAAACGGACAATTTATACAGGTACAAAGAATTGAAGTTCTGGTGACTTACTCATGGGTATTCAATGAACAACTTCTTAATAATGTATTCTCTATCAGTGGTTTAGGTCCCTTTTTGTCCGCTCTAGCCTCTCAACAACTAATAACTCCGAATATAGTTCTCTAATACTTCTAAGTTCAGTTATTTCAATGAGAAATTTGTATGTAAACTTAGCTAGAAGTATACACAGTGACTCTAAAACATCTAAATATTGGAGGTGTTCATGCAAATATGTACAAAAAGTTTAAAAATTCCTACAAAAGGGAATACTAAGATTTTACATGCTTAACCACTCCCCCACACTTAAAATTTATATTGTTCTCAATGTAAATTGACTCGTCCAATATAAAAATTCAAGGTGGGAAATTCCTACTAATGATGTAAAAATATAAGAAAAATAAAAACTAAAAATTAAAAGATAAAGATAGAAATAAAAAACCAATGGGTTGCCTCCCATTCAACGCTTGGTTTAGTGTCATCCACCCGACTATAGACTTCTCACTACTCATTAGCCTGCGTCTAACACATTAGCATGAACATCTGAACGAACATCACCGGGGTACCGCATTGTATCAAAAATGTTGAAACAAATTTTTTCATTGTCAAACTTCATTCTTAATGTTCCTCTATCAACATCAATCGCGGTTTTATCCGTTTTCATAAATGATCTCCCAAGTAACAACGGAATAGACGCGTCGGACCCGCTATCCATCTCCAACACATCGAAATCGACTAGAAATACTAGGTTATTCACCTGCACAAGAACATCCTCAATAATACATGTAGGGTATACATTAGTACGATTAGCTAGTTGTAAAATAATTGCGGTTTTTTTTAATGGACCCAAATTCAAAGACTCATAAATAGATGCAGGAATAACATTAACTGATGCTCTTAAATCAAGCATATCCTTTCCAAACCTTTTGTTATCAATCACAACATGTATATCGAAACTACCGGGGTCCTTACATTTGGGTGGGAGTTTCTTTTGCAGGATAGCCGAAATATTTTCCCTCACACTCATTACCTCATTACGAGTTAACCGTTTTTTCTTGGTGCACAAGTCCTTTATAATTCTCGCATATTTGGGGACTTGTTTAATCGTATCTATGAGTAGAATATCCACATGAATCTTCATGAAAATATCTAAGATCTCCTTATCTTGTTCCGCCTTTTTCGAGTTAGCAAACCTGCGAGGAAAAGGTTAAGGAGGAAAATAAGTAGAAACATGAGGTTTAGAGTTTCTTTTAGGTACCTCATCGATTTTGGAAGAGTCAATAACCTCTTTCTATAAAACCGGCCCCTTAGGGTCTTTGTTTTTCTCAGTATCTTTGGGTTACACAATTTGTGTACCACTTCTCAATGTCACACCGTTGATATTTTCTCTTGGATTGATAGGTTGAGAAGGGATTTTCCCACTATTCTGTGTCTCTAGATGATTCAGTCTACCGACCATTGTGCTCATCTGAGTTTGTAGCTCCTTTATCGCACTATCAGTTGTATGCTGATTTTTCTGCATCAATGTCGACATATTCTTCATCATAGAGAGCATCTATGATGATTCTAAGTTTTGAGCATGTTGTGGAGGTTGTAATTGTTCTTGGAACCCATTTGGAAAATTAAAAACTGGCCCAAGAGATACAGTTTGCTTGTTCGCATAACTGAAATTTGGATAATCTCTCCACCCTGATTGTAAGTGTTGGAATAAGGATCGTACCGTTGTCTCTGCTGATTGGGGAATACTGCATTCACTTGTTCGGCTTCTTCTTCATAAGAGGGGATAATCACTGCTGCCATTTGTTGCATTATCTTCTCTATATTACCAATTCTATGCTTTAAATGCAGTGAAGAAGTAACTTCATTAACCCTCCCGATGAGTGGTTCTGACCCACGACTTGAAATTATTGAGAATTTGCTTCCATGTTCTCAATTAATCTCTAGCTTGAGCTACTGTTTTGTTCACTAATGCACCACCACCTACAGCGTCGAGAAGATTTCTGTCACTTGCTTGAAGACCCTCATAGAAATACTGGATGATCAATAAATCATTGAATTGATGATGTGGGCATTTAGCCACTAATCTCTTGTAATGCTCCCAGCATTCATACAATGTTTCTCCTTCCATCTGCTTAATGCCACAAATCTCTTTCCAAATCTGAGCCGCCTTCGATGCAGGAAAGTATCTCTCAAAGAAGAGTTTCTTCAAATCATTCCAAGTTGTGACACTACCAGAAGGTAAATAGTACAACCAGTCCTTAGTAGTGTCCATTGAAGAAAATAAAAAAGCTCGTAACATAACCCCATCTACATATGTATCCTTTGGTAGCATGGCCATGACTATGTTGTGAAAATCCGTAAGATGTTTGTTTGGTTCTTCATATCCATTCCATGAAACTTTGATAGCTCACGGATCAAACCTGGCTTGATCTCAAAAGTAGATGTTGTTTGAATACACCATTGTTGTGTATCCAGCTTGTAAAAATCTAAGTCCTCGAGTGTACGATTTGCATCACCCATTGCTTCTTCTTGTTTTTCTTTCGGTTTATCTTTCAGTACAGTCCTCTCCGAGTCTCGATTCCAATCTACGGAAACCCGACAGGCTTCGGTTTTGGTTTCAATTTAGGAACCAGAAGATAAGTACCTGAAAAAAAAATCTCAAAACTAAGTTAAAAACTACAAATAAGAAATCAAAAAAAAAAAAAAATAACAATACGCTATGCCCCCCTGGCAGCGGTGCCAAAATTTGATCGATTGTCAGACGAGCAAAATTAATTTCAAGCTCTCTACTTCACAAAAATGGATTAGAGTATAGTAATAAGAACAAGTTCGTTCTTCAGGGAGATATGGGTTGTCAAGTTATTTTGATTACTTATGTAAACATGGGGGTTTTGATTGTGATTATAACTAAGTTATACTAAAATGATTAAATTAATAAGAATATTAGAGGTAAAGAGTACTGGTTAGAGGGTTTATCTTCCATCTTCCAACATGTTATCAAATGAATCATACTCAACATTCATTCTTTCTTAATATCAATAACCCTAAAGCATTTTATCGCAGGCCTACTCTGGAAAAACTCTTATTATCATCAAAGGCGCAAAAGACACTATTTGAATCCTTTCGAATGAATATCTTGTCCCAAGAGCCACTCAAGCTTAATCCATGAAAGCAATGTTCTTTGTAAGTTGAGGTTTATCTAAGAAATCCGGCGCAAGAGCCACACGAGTTTAACCGTCACGCTTTTACACATAATTGCATGGTAACATCCTGTCATTAACAACTCTGTTATGCTACTTGTAACAAGGATCTTTCGACAATTCCTGATCTCAAATCCTAGTTTAGCTATAGATATCAATGCATGCTCATCTAATTTACGACTTAAATAAACAAGCAATCAATCATACATGACGTTATTAATGGTAGAAAATAAGAGATATTAAAGAGATTATGAACAAATGAGAATGAATACTTCAATTAATAAACATGTTTTCCAACTTAGGACTACATCTCTAACCAATAAGAAAGGTTTATCTTCTCATGGATTTCTCAAAATCCATGGAAAATATATAAGAAAGAAAATAACAGCAAATCCTAGAAATCATGATGATCAATCACAATCTCCAAGCCTTAGATCCTTGTTGCCCTCTCCAAGCCTACAAAATAGTGTGTAAAATGTCTTCTTAATATCTTGGGAGTCTCCTTATATAGTACTCATGATATCTAGGGCTTATAATTCTTCCGGGACCGAGTTTTCTCTTTTTAGAAGTCCAATTTCGCACCACACACTTTTAATTACGGTTGGGAACTCTCCCATGACCTAGCCGTAACCAAATCATCAATTTTCGGGTGATTATTCAGGGTCACTTACGGCTGGGTCGTGCTATGCATTCATGGCCGTAAGTGAGTCTGAGTTTTCACTTTTCTTCCTTACACCGTTTTGGCCATAACTCCTTCATCCGACGTCCGATTGACTTCATTCTTTTTGCGTTGGCTTCGTATCTTCATACTTTACAAGATAGTTTCTTCAAAATCAAATATATTCATGATATTTTACGGATATCTTGGATGGCTAAACTCAACCGTAAGTGCATATGGAATTCATGTTTCATCACTTGAACTTGTCTACGGCTAGGTTGAGACGATTTCCTAGCCGTAAATTTGGTCTTTACACTACTCTTGCACACTTGGTTTCTTCTACGACTGGGTCGGAATGATTTCCTAGTCGTAACTCTGACGTAATTCTTCATCTTCCCAGTTCTACGGCTAGGTCGAGGGATTTTCCTAGTTGCAAGCACTTTTGGATCTTGGTCCTTTTCTCGACTTGTTTTACGTTTGGATCAAGAGACATTCCTAGCCGTAAGTGCTTCTGGATTCTCACTCCAAAAGTATCTTCTCAACTCTAACTTTTCTATTATGCCGGAATGAACTCCTTTCTTCTTCTTTGGTTAATTAGTCCTCAAAACCTAAAGAACTCAAAACAAACAAAATCAAAGCATAATGAAATGAAAACTAAAAAAAAAACAATGAATTATAGTATCAAACTAATACAAATAATGCACCTATCATCTCATTACGTTCTTTTTATGGAGTTCCATTGATGTGTTGAATCGTGTGAACCGTTGACGCGTGCGTTTGTCATGTTGTCTATTTCTCCATGTTCTAGTCTCCTATCATCGTTCTTATTGCATCATCTTTCGATCGCAACATATTTTATTTTATTCAACTCCTTATATATATTATTTTTATTTTAGTCCAAAATATTTTGTACCTTTTGTTGTTGATCCGGTTGGCGCCGTGTTTTTTGTTGTTGTGTATGATGTTAGTAGCCAATCTTCCCGGTCTTTTTTGTTATTTTATTTGTATCTGGGAATACTTAATCTTCATTTAATATCCCAATCCTATTGGGCCTCCTGGGAAGACTGACACAATCCCTTTTGTCACTCATTGTTTCGAGCATCATAGTTTTCCCTGCGTGTTCAGTTCATAGCATGCGCTTGCTTGTAAATGACATTTGCGAAGTTGGTTGGATCCATTTAAATTGTATGGTACATTAATCCATATACTTCGACTATAATTTCTTAGCCCTACATCGTTAAGATGATGCAAAATTGAGTAGTTTGTAAATTTATATGCTCCGTGAGCTTGTAGTGTAGTTTGTGTGATTAGTTCGGACCATGGGCCTATGAAGAATTAGGGATTTTACCCTAACTTTTAGTATCAGATCCAACCACCATGATCCAAACCCGATCCACGAAAGGGATGACTTATAATATGGATCCTTGTTAGTAATTCGACGTACGAGAAAGTTCGGGACGTGTATAACTTAAGTATTATTTATTTGTGCGAAATGTAAATTTGGTCCACTCTTTGGTCAACAGTTGGTGATTTGGAGATAATCCGAAACGGTATTGTTTGTGGGGAAAAACGAATTAAATGGTAATTTAGGAAAAGTGGGGTGAGAGGTAATAATTCATCAATCCTTAAACATTTGTATTATTGAAGTACTTTCCTTAGATTTGAGAGATCAATCTGTACAATCCTGGCCTAAACCAAGTAATGGTTGTTCCAGTCTTTCTTCAGTCACAAAGAAGAAGGAGAAGGGTTGGTCTTAAGGAAGGAAGCGAGAAAAGGATCGAGGTCAGAGTATCAGACTTTGTGGGATGTAATTGGTGTGAATAGCTATGAACAATTCTCTGTGTGAGAAAGTTGAATGATCGAGTTATTCGACTTGAATTATTCTGTTTTAGACTTAGACTTGGAAATTGTCGAGTTCAATAGATTGAGAAATTTATTTTATAGTCATCGCTATTGTAACCATTCTCCTGACCTCTTCTCTAGAAGAAAATGTCGATGGTTGAGTAGTGGTGAAATGTAGAAAGTGGATAATATATTGACAATTGCTCCCCACTTCTAATAAGGTTGAAAGGTCGGTTACTCAACCTACCACTCCTCTACTCAACTGTTGATCGAACTTTCCAGGGTTTTCTCTGTAGTGGGTGCATTGCTGCACCACATACCGTAGACCGCCATACCAATACCCTAGTGAATATCCCCTCATTTGTGATATTTTATGTCTCGTGTAATTTCTATAGTATTAAGTACTACTAATAATATTAAGTCGAATGAGACTTGCTTAGTCTTTTGGATGAAGACCTGTCTAGCTTGACTAGGTTGATGAGTCTTGATAGACTGAAATAAAATAAAATATGTAATTATTTTATTTATGAGGAACAATATGTTCAACTGGGTCAATTTTCATTGACATGCTTATTTTGTAAAAATAAGTGTAAGTTGTTGAGCCTGAAAATATGTATGTAGTTTTTGAGCACGAGAGTATGTATCTGAGGCCACAGATGAAAATATATGTGTGAGAGGACACATATATGAGTGAGGCCTAGTATGGCCTTTGATAGGAAAATTAGGGTTTTGAAGCTTGTATATGTGAAGTAGACCAAAATAAGCAAGCATTAGGCGTTAAAGCTAAGGTGAATATATCTTAGGAGTTGAGCCTAAGTTAAATTAGGTTTAATACTAAGGTGCATTAGTGTTTGGATTTAAACTAAGCCACCTTAGTTGAAATGAGTTGTATTAAGCTGCACGAGTTTTGCATATGAAATAAAGACACACGAGCTTGCATGTTTAACCAAAAGGCACAAGTTAGCCTTTGAACTAAGACGCACGAGTTTAAATATTTGAACTAAGGCGTATTAGTTCAGGGAAAAAAGGGTCAAAACACCTAGTTTTGGACAAGATATGTAAGACGTACACGTTTTACTCTTTGCACTAAGACGCACAAGTTGAGGCCAAAAAGGGTAAAACGCCTTGTTTGGACAAAGAGCATAAGATGCATGAGTTTATCCCTTTGAACTAAGATGCACATTATTTTCTCTTGGATATAAGGCGCATTAGTTTAGGGGAAAAAGTTAAAAATGTCTCAGTTTGGTCTCAAAGACAAAGACGCACGAGATTTTCTTTTGGACTAAGGCATACACGTTAAGTCTTTAGAACTAAGACGCACAATTATGGGACAAAATAGTAAAAACTCCTTAATTTAGTCTTTTGAGACAAAGACGCACATGGTCTGTAGCAAGACTAAGACGCATTAGTCTTGTCTTTGAGACAAAGGCGCACTTGTTTAGTCTTTGACACAAAGGCGCACTTGTTTAGTCTTTGAGACTAAGACGCATATGCTTTTGTCTTTGACTAAGACGCACATGTGATGCGGTTATACTAAGGCACACAAGTATTGTGCTATAACCTTTTGTAAGGCTTTAAGTCCAAAGTCTCCTTTTCCAATTAGGTTTGAAAGTATTCTTTGGTCGTTTGAGACGCTTATAAGTGTTGCGACCTTATTTTTAAGTGTTTCGAAAAAACCCTAAATTGAATTCTTTTCACCCCTTCACATTAGTTGTCTCTTTAAGAAACGATTAATGTGACTGAGGCTGGGTTTAGCTAGTAGAAGCTATGTAATTGTGTCTGGCACAATTTTGACTTTGAATCTAAGCACATCTGTGGTATTTTAATCAAATAGATTCATATGTAATCTTATATATGAGGTCATATAAGCATTTTACTGATTCAAAATTGTTCAGTTGTGCATGGATACTGACATAAGGCAGATTTTAGGAATCTAGTTGCGGAATGTGACACCAAATAATACTCAAATTGCTCTATACTAGTGTGTAATCCATCTAGAAGCTTGAGATTTTATATAAAAATCATAGAATATCTGAGAATGGCATAGTAAGCACTAGTGTTGTTTTGATGATTTTTTACAACAATGAATGTTGATCAATTCATTAAATTTGATCATATATGTAGCTGGCCATACATATAAAGAGAGGACGGGGATAAACACCTTAGAGAGGACATGGATAAACACCTTCTTGAAATTCTTTCATATAATTTTAAAGTTTAATATTTTCTCAGACTCGAGTCTTGAGATAAAATTTTATTATTTTACCCTTGTTAAAAAACCACCATCTACAGGTATACATAGTGTATAATTCATTTTAGAGATATGAATTCGACACAAAAAATTCGGCACAAATCAAATTATAAGAAAATATTTTTTAGCGTGATTTCATAAGATGGTACTGTAATTGTATGTTTTATTTCAACTATATGTAATACAAATAACAACTAAATCATGGTTCAATGGGTTAAAGGGTGGTCTAATAAGCTTGTGGACTTGTAGTCATTGGATCAAATCCCTAAGAGTGAAGGGACATTTGACTCGGGCTGTGTCGGCTGATAACTCGTCCCGAGTTGTCCTAACTGTCTGTATCAGTCAAATGAGAATACCTAAATGCGTATATTTCACGTATAAGTTAGAGTACCTAGAAATGACATGTAGAAATGTCAGAGTTTGAGGCGCGCACGTTTCCCTTTGATACTGAAAAATTCGCATTCGTAAAATTTATCAACTATATGTTGGTTTAAGATGTGGAGCTCCTATGTATGGCCCTAGTTGTCACCTCATTTAAAACCGGTAGTCGAATGGAGAACGGTGTGGGGGGATTTGATAGGTGCATAATTCACATATTTCTAGTGTCAAATCCATACTATTATTAGCTATAATTCTTGCATATTATTTTTTATTACGTCCATTTTCTATTTTATGTCTTATATTAGGTGAATCATCCAAAAAAGAGCTACAAAATGCTTAAAAGGAACAAGGAATTGAAGTATACCAATGGACAAGGGCCAAATAAAAATTTTACTCATTCAAATCCAGGAGTTCTTAATTCCATTTTGAAGAAAACGAGAATACGAAGCCAACGCAAAAAGAATGAGGTCATTCCGAGTTCCAACAAAGAAGTTATCGATAAAACAGTCGAGATGAAGAAAAGGTCACCTACAACATAACAGTCGGCATTGCTCATAAGCAACATATATATACCGACTGTGACACGAAAAAGGGCAGAGAATTAGACCTACAATCGTCTTTGCTCATTAGCGGCACATCTATGCCGACTGCAGCAAGTTTTGTGGCAGACAATAACACTAACAATCGGCAATGCTCATTAGCAACTCATCTATGCTGATTGTAGAGAGTTTAGTAGTAGAAAGTAGGACCAACTGTTGGCATTGCTTGTGGGAAATCACCTATGCCGACTGAGGAAATCTAAAGGGTCCGTTTTGACACGTTTTTGACTTATAAAGCAAGGAAACTTATTTCCAATTGGATTCTCCTAGAAGGAGAAGAAACTTGAGGGCCAAGCATTGAAGGCTATAAAAGAAGACATCTAAGGTTCAAACAAGACACCTTTAAAGTAATTTCATTTATTCTACCTCTCGTATCACAATTTCCATATTTAAACCTAGGGTTTACCCTTTAGGTGGAAACCATTTTTCTTTGTAATATGAGTAGCTAAACCTTTGTTGATTAAGGATGAATTCAATGTTCTAAGCGTGAAGCTTTATTAGTTAATACAAGTTTGTTTGAAGTTTTAATCACCATCGTTTGTTTTCACTATACCTCGGGTTTATGATTGATTTCTATATTGTTCAAGTGTACAATTGGATTAATCTATTGATTAGTTTAATGCTAGTATTGAGTTATGAGATAAATAATCGTCCATTGACCCGTACACAAGTAGAAATCGTGAGACCTTGTAGAGGGATTCTGTGGAGTAATTACGAGTGAAGACAACACCAGCAAGTGGACCTTGATCTAAGAGTTTAACTAATGAGATCAACTTAACTTCAAAAAGCTTAAAGCATTTGATTGAGTTCCAACTTGAGTGATCCACTACTTGGTTGTTCGGACGAATAGAATCTGGCAGTCGAGAACTTCCATATCCAGTGATAAAAGGAGTTTTGGGGATAGCACTGATCTAGCTGCTATTCTACGGTTGATGATGAATGATTCTGACGAAAGATAAATAAGTATACTAATTCAGTCAGATATTTGGTAACGACGAAGGACTCCCTAATCATCTCTTTATTCTTATTATCTTTTTATTGTTCTTTTAATTACTTTAGTCAAACCAACCCCTTTTTTTAGTATTTATTCTAGTTTTGCTAAACTAAATAACATCTCAATTACACATCTCTATGTGGGAACGGTCCTTACTATAACTATATTTACTAATTAATTAGTGAGAAATATATTGAGTAATTTGTTGCATTTATGACACGCATCAGGTTTAAAGCGCGGTGGAACGTAAGGTCTTTCTTCACGCATCATTAAGATGCTGAAAAATTGGATAGTTTATATCTATGTATTCTCTCAACTTGTATATGAAATAAATTATACCCATAGACTTATGACGAGTTAGAATTGATACTCTAACATATATTAAAAAATTTAGTGAGATTTTTAAAGCGTAAAACCGCACTAATATATTCTTACCGTGTGAAAACAACTTTAAAAATCGAGTTTGATATTAATATATTGTAATGATTTCCTTAAGAAAAGATTGAGATACCTACAAAGGATCTTAAAAATAAAGAGTATTTTTAAATTTTCTCATTAAAACATCAAATAAATTTATATATATTATTTTTTTGTCTTTTCTTTTTTTACTGAAAAAATTAAATTTATTTAATGAGAAAATAAAATATGTAACCATCACTTAGATTCACAAACATTTAAGGATCCTATTAACCTGCTTTCTAGTTAAAGAGAAATTTGTGTGTATTCTTAAACTAAGTCATTAGACACGTCATTGGATCGCAGAAAATACCATATCATTTGCTGTGTATTTTTTAACTGAAATGCTCACATATAACAGACGTGCATTCCACTTGTACGAAAGTAAAGTGAGCTGTCAAGAGTAAAGACACTAATGCAAGTTCCACCGCTCAAATGGCTATTGACTTTACTATTAAGAATGTTATCTGTTTCATTTGTTAGATCTTCTTGATGGGTCCGAAAACAACATTGTCACTCGCTCTCTCTTTCCCCGGTCCCCACCTATTACTTGTTGGTTCGTTCTTACCTGTTCATTTCACATCATAGGCTCCCGCCAACTCAATAATTCAGATTCAAAGAAGCTACAACATGTTTCAACTTTCAACCATTAATCAGCGGGAGATAGAGGGAGAATAAGCATCAGAATACTAGGGAAGATGAGAAAAAAAAAAAATTAATAGTTATCTAAATAAAGAAAGAAAAAGGTTGATTAAGAATTGGTGTGCAAGTTTATAGCAAAATAAAAAGAAAAAAGGGAGAGGAGAACAGTTCTATCTTATATGGTTTGTCGCTTGGATGATTCTTTATTTCCTAATCTCCAAGTTATGGGGAAATATATAGTAATAATAAAAAAGAAAAAACAACCATGATTATCCTCAGTAGTGTATAAAAAACATCAAGTAGTTAAAACGATTGTCTATAGATTACATAGTGATAGATACGTAGATAGATCATGTTGGTTGTTAAGTGCGAAGAATCAACATTAAAAATCAATGATGATAGCATCATAGAGTTATGGAGGACAAACCTAATTACCTTTCAAGAGGCAAATAAGTAGACCAGCAGGTTTACGACGTCCAGCAGCCGTTAAAGCACACTTCGACAAGTAAGAACTAAGAACATGTCCAATACTAAAAATCCTAGGTATGCTGATATTGTCTAGACTTTTTCTTGGTAATTGTTTTTCTAAATTCCTAAAAATTGGGAGCTGAATAAATTTATCTCCAACATAATCCATTTCGATCTCTTAATCTTTTAAGTGTCATCTAATAATTAGTTAACAATCTTTCTATATTTATTTTATAATTTATCACTAACATAAAAATGATTAGGATGGGAAGAGATTTTCTAGGTGAATGTATAAAACTACACATTCACCTAAATGATGTCTTCCCAAAACTAGGTCACGTCATCTACACATTGGTTTAAGAGGTTAGAGTTGGAAAATGATTTTTGGGAAAATAAACGTGTATTCTATGCGGATTTATCCTCACACACATTCCATTGAAGAATCTTTAGAAATTCACCCAGAGGTTTACTAAGAGGATGTCTTCCCATCAAACTCAACATTTTTTCAATAAAATCAATTTCAAGATAAAAATATATAAAAAAATGATTAGTCAATCATTGAATGTCATATATGCAATGAGAAAGATATATAATTTATGGGTTGGAGATATTTATTTTATGCTCCTTATATTTAGAAATTTTGTAGCCTTATATGAGAATTATACATCAAGAGGATACCTTGGGTGTGGCACCATATATGAAATACACGCATTTATCATTAGAAAAGCTCTAAGCTTTTTAATTAGCTAAATTTCTCTCTACCAAACGTAATTCACGGAAATTTATATCAAGTTTGGATAATTTTTTTAATTTTTTATATTCCTAACTTAGCTTTGGAAAATCGATTATTTGGCTTCCATTTTATTATTTTTGATGAATAATTGGATCACATTCCATTCAATCCAAAAATATGATAACATGATTCTTTATAGAAAAATAATATTAAAATATAAAAAAATCAAAATCCAAATTCAAATAAAAATACCAATTATATGTAAATTGTGAAGAGAAAGAATAAGATACCTGGAATTCAAACTCTCAATATAAATGTGCTAAGAATTAATCAAGCTTATACTTTTTCTATTTACAAACTGAAATTAGTTTTAGCTAATTTGGCCCTATTTCTAGGGGTGTAATTTCAATTTAGTGATTGTTCTCAATTCATCATTCATTTTTTAGGTCAATCTAAATGGAATTTTTAAATTCTATTATATACTTATAACTGATATGTTTTAGACATAAATTCTTTTACCTAGATCATTATAATTTTTCTTAAGCAATAAATCATTATGATTAATTGTATAATATATATAAATTTATGTTGTTTAAGATTTACTATATTATTTTTAATATAAAATTATTTATAAGATATCATTTTATAATTTAATTTCCGATCTTCGAAGGTAAACATCTTAAGGTCAAATTTTCCATGGCTGCTATATAGAATCTGGTACACTCCCAAATAAATTGGTAACCCCTATTAACAATTTTATAATTTTCGTCTTCCATGTTGATTGCTTTGTCGGGTAAGGTATGAACTATTTCTTCCATAGGGATATGAATAGTTGGACACCATTAAGCTTGTACGCTTGTACTTCGACTAATATATGGTCGAAGTCTCTTCTGATTTCTGGTCCCTCTTTCCTCTTTTGATTTCTGGTCTCTTATGCCGGAAATATAGCCGTTTTCTTTGTTTCTTTCTTCTCTAATTATTTCATGCCACTTTTTGCCGGATTTCTTCCCGGATTTTTATTTTTTCATATTTTCTTAATCTCTGAAGATGTTTCACTTCACCAAGGAAGTTATAATTATAGATTACAAATTCAATTTCAATAATCACAAGGAATTCAACATCAATAACAACAATCACAATCAGTTCCATTCTTAAAATCACAAAGGTTTCATTAAGCATCAGAATAATTTCTCCATAAAAATCATAAGTAACATCATTCATTCTTTGAATTACAATGTTTCTTATAGTTTCCATCACCTAATGCATACCCTTCCCCTTAACTTCTACTTTTCCTATGATCCTGAAAACCCAAACCCTACCCTCATCTTTTTAGCTACTAGTTATATTCACACAAATTATCATATTAACCCAAACTCCAACCTAAACCCAGAACCCTCACCTTCTTCAAGCTTCAAAAATCAAACTAGTTCCCTCTCTAGTATGATCAAACCTATATCCTATATCTCTTTGTTAAATCCCCCCTTCCCCCTGATTCCATTTGATCAAACCCCAAGCCTCCACCTAAATTTCTTTATCATTTGTAATCTCCAGTATGTGTTTCCATACCTCTCTTGCAAAAATCAATATATCATTCTAACGTTTTTCACCCTATTAAATCAAATCCTAAAAAGCCATAATTTCACTGAATCTATTCAGTTAATTCTTGAAACCAAGTTAAAGATTAACCGCAAACATAAACATTCATACAAATCAAAGTTATAAATTATCCTTACAGCCATCCCATTTCCAAAATCAGTTGCATTTCCCTGTCCTTCATATGGAAATTGAAAACATCTACCATGTTATAGCTTTATTCACAAAAAATATCAATCCTAGATGTTGTCTATTGTGTTTTTTAAAACAAAATAATTCCCAAAATGATGTTACTGAATCTGAAGTTCTTAAAATCTTAAAAGAGAAGTTATTTTCTGTGTTTCTTGACCTGAGAGATAGTGAGTGGTTGATCCTAATTTTGCCTTGGAGAATTGGGGTGTTGCTGCTGTTTGGGCGCAAGTACCTGGCTGTCAACTGATGGGTTGTACACGTTGTACCAAAAATGGCCTGGCAATAGTAGGATTTTGTTCTTGAGCTGTTTGGGGTGCATTTGTTGGATGTGGATCTGGTGCAGGTTGAGAAACAACTGGTTCCCCTGGTGCATTAGGTGAATTAGATGCATTGGGTGCTGGATTTGGACCATTGTTGTTGGCTCTTGCTTTCTTGGTTATAACTGTTGCAAGTCTCCCATTTTTTAGACTAAATTCATCCGGAATCAGAAAAACCATACCATTAGCATTATACCTTTCTTGAGTCCTCAGAGGCACTGCATGTGCTCTCAACACCTAGATGATGTCTGTGGGGATACATACAGATTCAAAACCCATCCGAATACCTCCTGCAACTACAACCCTATCATCTACCACCATAATCCCTTCTGTAACCACATAATCTCCAAGTCGAGGATGAACGACAAGTATGGTCCATCTGTTTTCATCTCCATTTGATGGTCCTGTAGTTGTTGTTTAATGACCCGTCCCTCCACCGATACTGTCCCCCACTTAGCCACTGCGGTTATCCGGTAATGTAGGGTTTTTAACGGCACCACTGCGGTCATCTACCAGCAGCTACCGGGAGGTCACCCATCCCTAGATTACTCCCGCCCGAGCAAGCTTAACTGCAGAGTTTTCTTCCAACTCTGGAGTCAATTGTGCAGAAAAGGCCTCGGTGTTAGGAAAGGGCAAACCATTACATATATTCCATTCGGAAAACGCTACCTGACGAATCGGGGTATTACAATACCACCACCTTAAATTGGAGCCGTTCTCGTCTCCTGGAATATACAAGCCCAGATCTCTGACGTTCCCTGCCACTCATGAGATCAGTACCTTGTACACCCCATCCAGTGTACTCTCTCACCCTCGGTAGGTGACCCATCGTCGGCTCTGATACCATTTTTAATGACCCGTCTCTCCACCGATACTGTCCCTACTTAGCCACTGCAGTTATCCGGAAGTGTAGGATTTTCAACGGGCACCGCTGCGGTCATCCAACAACAGCTTCCCGGGAGGTCACCTATCCCTGGATTACTCCCGCCCGAGCATGCTTAACTGCAAAGTTTTCTGCCAACTATGGAGTCAATTGTGCTAAAAAGGCCTTGGCGTTAGAAAAGGAAAAACCACTACATATATTTTATTCGGCGAACCCTACCTGCCGAATCGGGGTATTACATATTGGGCTTCCTTCACGGGGAAAATTAATTCCTCCAATCCCTTGAGGAGCAACAAAATTATTCAGCACCCCATCACCACCTGCACCACCATTCCCGCTTCCACTACCATCCTCATACACACTATTAGCTAAGTACGATCTATTTTGTCCTGGTGCACCTTTATCTACTCCTGCACCATTGAGATTACTATAAAAACTCAAAATTCTTCTAAAGATAAGTCAAATGATAAGGATTATTTGATTAATTGGTCGTGTTCTTCTTGCATATTGTCCAAGTTTTCTCCTGGCTTCTTGGCATGGCCCAAGACCTGGAGGAATTTCACCATAATTTTCTTCAAGCTTCACCTGCCGATTATATCTAAGAATCTCCCAATTACATTCAATATCTTGAGTGTATTCTATATCTTCATAAACAATAGGATATGGAATACCATATGGAAGAGAATCAAAGATTATATCCACATGATGCTAATCAAGACATCATTCTTCCATCACACCAGGAGTTTCATGAAACTTTCCTTCATCTTCGTACAAAATCCTAGGTATATTGAGCTTCTACTAATAAATATATGGATTTTTGGAAAAAAGAGGAAGATTGAGTTGCAGTGGTTTTGCTTAAGAAGGGAAGATGAACTCATTCGGAATTTCCCAAATTGCTTTATATTAAAAGATTTAAGGAGACACCTATCTACCTCCTCTAGCGGTTTAAAATTCATCAATCAAAGCGGTTCCCAACATATTATCTACCCTTTCACTCTTATTAACTGTTATTTGTGTTGTCTAATCACGCCCGTCTTTACTTTTCTTGTAAAATCTAGCCTAATGATGTTGCATATCTTTTCCTATTTGCAGGCCAGGAAGCAATTGGGTTTAATTTACACATTTGGTTCCTTCTGTGAAACAAGTGGCCCAATGCTAAATTCTCTCCCAGACTTGGTTTGGGTATTTTTTTCATAGTCACTGGGTGGTTTTAGCCGTTATCACCAATATTGCAAATTTCACTTTTCTGTTTGACATGGATGCTCAGAATTGGTATTTTCTCATTCGTCTTTTATATTCTTTACGACACCCTCTTTCTTTTTATTTTTGCAGGTACCAACACAACTATTTGCCAATAGCAAAAAAAAAACATATCCACATCCTAATTCTCCATGTTCCTGGTTATCTGGGGCCTATACTTTTTTCAAGATTCCTATGAGAAGTGGAGTTGTTTCATTCTTATTGGATAAATGGATAGTTATACTTCTCTCCTGCTGTTTTTTTAGTCTACTCAGCAAAACAAACCCGTGAAGTACCCTCATTTGACTATCCAACCAAATCAAAGTATTCAAATTAAAGGAAAAATCCAACTGACATGGAAATTTCATATTTTATCTAGAAAACCAAGAGGTAATTTCTACCTCATTACAAACTTTCTGTCAATGGCTTCCATCTCTAACTCTAAACCTGAAGAAAAAATATAAATCCTTGTCAACAAGATGAACTCCACCCTCAACATTCATGAAGATTTATTTACAAATGTCTTTGTAACTGCTGAAAACATCTTACCAAAACGTGAAGCTGATTGGAAATGGACCTTCATTGGAAGAATCTGCAGTAAAATATCCCATGATACTCGTAACATCTCTAGATTCATAAATAACAATTGGGAGATGAGAAGAGATGGTGAGGTTGAGTTGTGGAACAAAAAAAAGAATTTTTTATTCCATCAAGCTTGAAAGTATAGGGTCTTTATAAAGGGAGGAACGAGAGGTATCTTTGGTAAACTTATAGTGCTCAGTGAAGTCCCTTCTTCTGGGACAGATTTCATAGATGAAACAATTTTCTACTCAGTCATGGTTGGGTTCTTGTAAAAAGGGTGCCAAGTCATATAATCCCTGATATGAAAAATTTCTTGAGGCTTGTTGGTATCTTTCAAGAAGCTAAACGTCCATATGGAAGAGTTAATGAAGAGAATAATGTGGAAGTATCGTTAAATATTAATATCACAAGAGCTTTAAAATATGGTGTGAATGTGTACGAAACACCAACTATTACTCATTGGCTTGAATTTGCTTTTTCCCTTAATGATCTGCAATTATGGAAGGTTTGTAGGATCCATGATCATCCTGGTCCTCCATGTGAAGAAAGGGATGAATCCTCAAACAAAATGGTCATCCCCTCTACAAATATTTCTCATCAACCTGAAAAAATCAAGAATTTGGCTATCACTGCTAAAGCTCAGAAGAAAGGTTTTTCTGATAAAGATATTGCTATTGAAATTGCTGTCAAGCCGAGGAATGCTCAACGTAAGATCGTTCTGGAAAATAGCACCAATGAGTTGGATGGTTCAAATGAGAAAATCATTTTTAAAGCTAGTCTCCAAGACCCCATTCAAGGTAAAGTTCAGTCCCCAAACCCTGAAGTTCTATCTTTTCTAAAGAAACACATGAAAATTCTTAACGGTGTCAAGCAAAAAACCACCACCCCTAAGAAAAAATCTTCAAACATTAAAGGAGATACTAGACAAAAAGGAAAAGATCAGGATATCATAAAGGATTTATCCCACCAAGCCTACATTTTCCCTCATATACCTCATGCTTTGTCCAATATTCTTCCTGAGGTCCCAACTCTTGCTGAGTCCAATTTAAAATGATTGAAAAACATAAAATCCATAAGAACATGGGCCAAAAGAAGACCTGACATGGACTTCTGCAACAAAAAACAAAGCCTTTTTCTGAACCAAAGAGAAAGAATGACTGCATGGAATTATCTGTTCACACCCATAAGAAAGTCAATGACTCATCTCCTCATGGTACTCAGTCTGTCTTCACCCTCCATGATGTGGATATTGTTGCTTATCCTAATCTGGTTATTGGCAAAGATGTGGACACTTTGCATATCCAATCTCCTGAGGTAATCCTATCTTTACATACTAGCTCTTACTTCGCTCTTTACAGTTTATTTTTATCTAGTTGCAACATAACCATTTTCACTTACTCTACGGTCTCCTGTTTCTGGCAATTCTTTACATATCTTGCTTGGAACTATCAAGCTCTAGGTAGGAAAATAACCAGTAATTATCTGAATGACATGTTAAATAAGTATAACCCTGATATTGTCTTCTTGGCTGAAACTAAACAAAAATTTCAAAACCTTAGAAATTTTTTGAGTAGTATTGGTGTTACCAATTTTTGGTTTGTTGATCCAATGGGTAGTATTGGCACAACTTCTGGTCTTAGTCTAGCTTGGAAATCTTCCCTCTAGGTCGCCATTCGAGACGACTCCCCTAACCACATAAATGTCATCATATCCTCTGCCAATACCACTCCTTGGATTTTCATTGGCTATTATGGTAGTCCTTATACTACTAAAGATAAAATTAAATCTTGGCAAAAAATAGAAGAAACTGCTTTAAAAATTCCTCACCCATGGCTTATCACGAGATGTTTTAATTTTGTCATTCATAAAACTGAGAAGTATGGTATACACCCCATAGACTCAGCTGAAGCTAATTTTATCAATAACAAAATTGAGAATCTTGAGCTCATGGACTTAGGATACACTGCTTGCCCATTCATTTGGACAAATAAAAAGGATGGAAACATGCTTACTGAACAGAAACTTAATAGAGGGTTGGATTTTGAGGATTGGTTAACTCTGTTTCCTCACACCACTATTTCCAATCTCCCTGTTTTTGGTTCTGACTATAATCCCATTCATCTGAATTATAATCCTGCATGGAATCCTGGTAGGATCCCTTTCAAGTTCTTTGTTCTATGGCTTGATCACCAGGAATACAAAAACATTGTTGTAGAATGTTGGTCCTTGGAGTACTCTGGTTCCTATGCTTTTATCATTGCTAGAAAACCTAAGGAATTTAAAATCAAGGTTAGAGTTTTGAACAAAGTCACTTATGGTAACAACAAAACCAACCTTGAGGAAATAATTAAAAATATGGATTCGATTACTAAAAACAAGTTTAATATACACAGAGGTGGTGCTTTGAGGAAAGATAACATTACTATGAATCACTGGTATTCGATTCATGAGAAATTTTAGAAAACTAAAAGTAGAGATCAAACAATAAAACTTGGTGACAGGAACACATATTTTTTTCATACTTCTTCGAAGAAAAGAATGAGAAAAAATAAGATTGATGCTACTAAGGATGAGAATGGTAATTGGATCACTGTTGGAAACCTAATATTAGAATATTTTACCAAACACTTTGAGAAAATGGCCACAAGTGAACCAATTAGTTTAAACCATAATATCCTTAATCTCATTCCTAATTATATCTCTAATTCTGAGAATGAAAGTCTCCTAGCTGTTTCTGATGCTCTGGAAATCAAGAATATTCTTTTTAGCATGGAAGGTGACAAGGCTCCTGGTCCCAATGTTTTTCCACCAAATTTCTTTCAAACTACCTGGAACATTATGGAAGCTGACATTGTCAGTATGGTGCAAAACTTCTTTACTTCTGGCTTTATTCTCAAGGAAATGAACTCCACCTTCATATCCCTCATACCCAAAATTTATGCTCCCTCCCCCCCTCCCAATTCATACCCATCGCTCTCTACAACACCACTTACAAAATCATTTCTAAACTTCTTGCTCAAAGGCTTAAACCTCTCATGCATAAGCTCATATCCCCTTTTCAATCTCCTTTTATCCATGGCAGGCAGATATCTGATAACATAACTATTGCTCATGAGCTTATCTATAATATGAATACTAAAGGGGAAAAAAATATGGAAATGGTATGATGGGTATCAAGATTGATATGGCTAAAGCTTTTGACAGAGTGGACTGGAAATTTCTCCTAGATATTATGTCCAAGATGGGATTTAGTGACAAATGGTGCAACCTTATTAACCAATGTATTTCCACGACTAACCTTGTTGTGTTGGTAAACGGAGTCCCTGGAGAATTCTTCAAACCTTCTAGAGGCTTAAGACAAGGAGATCCCATCTACCCCTATCTCTTTGTTTTCTGCATGGAAGCCCTCTCTAGAAACCTCCTTCATGCTGAGAGCTTTGCCTAATTCATGGAATTCAAATTTTTCCTGCTGCTCCTTTTATATGTCATCTTATTTTTGTTGATGATTGTATGGTCTTCTACAAAGCTATTATGGAGGAAAGCAGAAACCTGGTTAATGTTTTCAGCCAATTCAGTGTTACTTCTGGTCAAATGATTAACTTCTCCAAGTCTGGGATTTTCTTCGTAAGAATACTTGCCCCACCCTGGCAACTAGCATATGTTCAAAAATGGGTGTTCAGATGATTAATACTCATGACAAGTATCTGGGTTCTTCTCTTTTTACTAACAAGAGCAAGATTCAAATTTTCCAACCTTGCATAGATAATCTAAAGTTTAAGCTAAAAGGTTGGAAAAAGGCCCTCACTCTAGCAGTGAGGGCTACTGTGATTGCAAGTGTTACTTCTTCCCCATACACATATTAGATGAATTGCTTCAAACTTCCTAAACAAACCTGTAAATATTTGAACAAGATACAAAGAAACTTCTTCTGGAATAAAGATCCTGAAAAAAACCAAAAGGGTTATACTTCATAGCTTGGGACTCAGTTTTCAAACCAAAGGAGCTAGGTGGTATTGGTTTCAGAAACCTTAAATTCTTTAATGAGGATATGATAACTAAAATTGGATGGAGACTTATTTAGGAACCTGATTCCCTTCTATCTTCTATTATGAAAGCTAAACATTATGGAGACCAAGATATCTGCAGAATGGACATAACTCCTAAAAATTCTGATTCTTGGATTTGGAAGGGTATCTTTGTAGGGTTAAAAATAATCAAAAATACCATATTTGGTAAGTTGGAAATAACCATAAAATTCAGATTTGTATGATAGATGGGTTACTGGAAAAGAATTTATTCTGTAAAAACCTCACCATTGCCCCCCTGATACGAAGTATGTCAGCCAACTTATCAACACTCAAGGCAACTGGGATTCCACCATCATAAGCTTCTCGCCCTCCTGAAGACCAGAATGTTATTTTAGCTACTCCCATTAATATTCTTAAAATGACACCATTTCTTGGAGTTTGAATGAAAAATGTGACTTTTCAATTAAATCCTTATACAATAAGAAGATAGCTGAAAAGTACAAAAATGATGATATTAACACAGCTTGGAAAGACATTTGGAAACTTGATACTTCTCCTTCCATCCAATTATTCATATGGAAATGTGTTCATGGTATTCTTCTTACCAATGCTAAAACTGCTAACATCTTGCATTATATTGATCTCATCTACAATAGGTGCAAGAGTGCTGCTGAGGATATGTCCCATTTCCTTATGTTCTGCCCCTTAGCCGCCTCTGTCTGGACTCAAATGTTTGGGGAAAACCATAATATCTTCCAAGGCTTCCTGTATTTTCATGAGTGGCTCAACTATTGGTTCTCGTCAGATAATACTTCTTGTTCTTAGATTTCTGTCAATGCTACTACTGCTTGGTTTATATGGAAAGCAAGATGTGATTTGGTCTTCAGAAATATCTCTCATACTGCTTCTTCCATTGCTCACAACATAAGGAGCATATGAGTACGTTTGAAAGTATGGTTATCAAAGTCATATCATTAACAACCTCTATTACCAAATCCCTGATCAGGAAACTAGGACCAGACTGATCAATCAGAACAGACATAAGTTTGGCCTAACTATTAACATATGTTCTCTGGAAAGTAATGCTTTCCAATTGAACTAATTTTGTTTTGTTTACCATGTCTTTCCCAGGAAAATTCATTGGTGCAAGAACCTACTCTACCCATGGATGTGGAAGATATGGAGCTAACAAAGGAGCTAATCTAGCTGTACAATGGGCAAAAGAGTTGCAGCCAACAAATGTTGATTTCAATTCTGAAGATGAGGCAACTCTGGAAGCTATAAAGAACAACTACAAAAGGGAAGTGCAAGGAAGGTTCAATTTAAATTATCACCAAATGCTTGGAGGCAATATTGAAGAAGTTATTTTTGTACTAGGAAATTTCAACAAAGTCCAACGTAGTGAAAATTCTATTGCTTTTAAGTTAGTTAGTTTAGTTACTAAAAACAACATTAAGGAAAATCTGGCGTAGGATAATATGCTATTATTTAATTTAATTAAGTCTCCTTTTTTTAAGAATCCCGTAAACAGTAGAATAGACTGTAATGGTGAAGTTAGAGCTCTGATGAGACTATCTTTAGCTCTGCCAGTAAGAACAATATCTCTCTTTTTTCTAAAAAAAAAACGACGACTAATATATGGTCACACATTTGATATTATTTTGTTGATATCTAATACCCACGATTTGAATTTAAAATACGTTTACAGCTTACCTTTAATCAACTGATCAGAGAAAAATTATGGAAAAACTTTGCTAATTTTCATATCAACTTGTTTCTCATGTATTGGCAGATTTTGGGTAGTAAATAGGAAATGGATAAATCAAGTCATCAAACATGAAATACCCAATGATTAAATGAATTGGCACGAGCAATGTCGGGGACAATATATTTGTGTGAGGTCCATGTAACATGTCTTTAGTGATAAGAGGAAAGAAGTATATCAAATCAACAAGTAGTGGTTGAGATAGCTTTTATTATGTATTGTCATGGACCAGTTATGAAGCTAGGGTTTTATTAAAAGGGTCCAGAATAGTGGCCATCACATTCAAAGCACCACCTTTTTCACTGCGAAAAATTATTATTGAACAAAAATAACCAAAACCGAGAATTAAATTGGATGCGTAATTGCCTAATTAAAATCACTAAACCGATGGAATTTTCCATTATTCATTCAGCTCTACAATTTGATTTTTTTCTTTAAAAAAAATCAGTTCTAAAACTGATGCATCAATCACAAGTACGTTCACCTATAATAAGTATAGGACTTCCACTTAATCTGAATGAAACGTGCGTGCCACTGATCAAGGTTCGAAAGTATGTTTAGGTCTCAACAGAAGAGGACTAGCTGTGATATCTTTCGGGGAAGAAAATCTAAAACTTGCTCAGTAGACAATGACTGCAAACAGACAAATTTATATACGTGAAGATACAGATACGTATATATATTCATGTGATGCACATGGTGAGACAGGAAAACTCACTCGACAACCTAGATTATATGCATAAATAGTAAATGACTTTATCTGCCAAAAAAACAGGCGAGAATGTGAAAAAAAATCTCTTTCCCTGTTTTGGAACTCTGAATTACAATGGTGGATTCTTCTCAAGGTTCATCCAACTAGTACGTATACATGTAATTGTTTCTGTACTTGCATATAGATGAAATACTGGACAATTTCGGGTTTTGTTCAGTAGCTTTATATTGACCTTCTTTTTTTGGCATGGCATGGCATGGCATGTCATGTTGTGTGTTATAAGAAACAAGAACTAACTGACAATTGTGCAAGAAATCAGAAGGATGAGATAAGTAAATGTAAGTTGCAACTAATGAACCAGATTATTGAGACAGAAAACAAGGTAACCCTTAAATTGTACTCAAATAACAGTAAGATCTTATACATTTAACAATTTAACAGAGCAACAAATATAAAAAAAACATTTGGTTTTACCAGTCTTATATAGAAACTGTTTGGATAAAACGAAAGAAACTAACTTGTCTGAACAAGAAATTCGATCACTCTTACAGCTCAAGAAGCCTACTGTAAATATTGCAAGGCTTCTTCTACTTGGTTCTTTTTTGTTCATATATGTACATTAGAAAATTTCTACACTATAACTTAAGCAAGATTTTTTTGGAGGCGGCACGGAGTTTTCTCGACTCTTCAGATTTGACCTTTGTGGCAGCAATGGGGCATGCTAGAGAAGCCGATAAAACTTCACCGTCTTGCAAAAAAGTGTATTCGGTTCACATTGAGGATCATGATCAAAAGATAAGCATGAACAATTAACCTGTTAGGGCCAGGAACAAAAGACAAGTTAAGAGACAACTATACAGAAAGGGACTTGATTCAATTGGAATATCTAAAGATTGGACCAAGATAGAAGAACTTTCTCTTACTATCACCCAAAATGAAATTCCATATAAAAAATAAAACAGTTGTCAATAATATCAAACTTATATAAGCCTAGTAAATTTGAAATCTTGAAGTAATAAGGATCCTTTTCGTGGATATAAGATATTCACGTAGAACCACAAGAAATCTGCATATAGTGGGATGCTTGGAAGTAGGAAAATCAACTTACTGCTTGAAGTATTGCCACTGGGAGTTCCACAATGGCTGGGTAAACCATTGAGCCCAATCTTCTGACTCTGCTGCATTGGTTGAGAACCATAATTGAACATATTCATGGGCTGAAACAAATTTTAAAATAAAAGTATCAGGAAATATCCAATATAACCAACCTAGGACCTGTAACATGCAATCTGACACAAAATACATTTATACTTGTATGTGTATATATATATATATATATATATATATATATATATATATATATGTATATTATTGAAGTAATTGAAGAACAACTAGCTATATTTTGAGATAGATGTACAATATTGTTCCTGTGGCATAACCACAATTATGGGTATAGTTTTGCATTTGATTGATTTCACATGAAAATTGGGGAGCCAGAGAAACTAAAGATGGAGATAGCAAACCTGGGCAGTTTGCATGTGGTGGAAGCCCATGTAGCGTGGGTATGGTTCAGAAAAATTTGGGTTTTGCATTTGGTTTTGAAAGTTAACTTGATTTAATATAGCAGGTGGGCACATCGAAGGCTGATTTTGTGCAGTAGCTGAAGATATAGCTTGATCAACTAGTGGAACCCTTGGTAATTGCATTGGATTATGATGCATAGAAGGCAATGGAGGTGGACCCATTCCCATACCCATTCGTGACAGGTAGTGCTGGACACCAGGAAACATCATTGGAGCCATTCCACCTCCCATCCACATTAACTAATTTACAAAGAACCAGAAATGAGTATCCTTGGAAAGAAAGAATATTATACGTGCATATATGAGATTATGTGAATTTTGAAGACCTGAACTTGTAATTGAAGTGACTTCAAGTACTCAATTGCCTCATCTAGCATTGATGCTTTATCTGACTGTGTAAATAAAAAGACGCAGAATAAAAATCAGAAACAGAAAAATTAGCTTTAACCAATTTATTAGTGAAAACTCAATAACTGCAAGTAAGAAAAGAAAGTGAGAAAAATTGTGACCTTGTTACAATGAGGTATAAGCTCTTGAAGTGCTTTCATCTTCTCATTGATTCTATCTCTCCGTCTCTGAATTAAAAATATTTAGAGACAAGAAGCGAGAGAAAGATAATACTTATTCAAGATATGTTTATAGAACCTACCCTCTCTGAGAGATTATGAACTTCAGCAGCACGGCTCCTGCGGTTGGACCCAGATCTTTGAGGTGGCTTTTTTGCTTCTGCTGACTCATATTCGGCCTCCTAAATGGTTATACAGGTTTAGGGCTTGCCATAAACATCAAGTTGATTACTTATTAAATACAGTAAGATAGACATAAATAGAACTCCTAACCTCACTCGGGCACTCAGACTCGTCCACATCTCTTCCTTTTCTTTTGTGGCTGTGGGTGCTAGTTGATTGTTTTCCCGTTCCTCCAAAACTACCCCCAGATCCACCAGAAGATGAAGTAACTGTTGGTTCAAGTGTCTCTGTTCTCCCTCTCTCACCATGAGAAAACAACATTTGAAAATCCTCCTTACTTGGTGCTGTAAATATGCCAGCAGTACCAAGAACATTGCTTGAAACCCGACTCAAATCAGCATCATTTGTTACTTGGTTGCTGCCACAGTGACTTGACCCGATCGTCATCAATGATGACTCACCAACATCTACTCTAGTAACTTGGCTCGATCCTTTCCCTATAGTCCGTCCATTTGAAGATCCTAGTTCGGGTTTTATTGGCTTGGAAAAATGAGAAACGTTGAGGATTTTATCGGCTCCTTCCATATTAGGATCTTGTCGTGCAGAATCAGGAATCTTTAACTGAGGAGGAGGCATTGGATTTTGAACCAAATTTAAATTGTTGGATTGTTTGATTCCGGGTTGTAGTGATCTCACTGTACTACTGGTGAAAAGAACATTAGTTTCCTCTGAACCACCAAAACTAACATTTTTTTCTCCTTCATAGTGTTTGACTTGTTTTTCAGTTTCAATTGGGTGAGAATTTGGTAATTCACAAAAGAAGCTTGGAAAGAATTCCTTATCTAGAGAATCTTCAAGAGGGTAGTGGATCCACGAAGCAGTGTCATCTTCTTGAATCAAATGACCGAAATTCCCGAAAGATCCAACACCCTTGGTTATTTGTCTCTCAGGCTTCTGGATATGTCCAAATTCATGTGGTGTAGGACTTGGTTTCCTATGTGTTTGGCTATGCAAAACTACCTGACCATTGTGCCATAAGAGCTCTACAAGCTCGTGATCAATCCTGCAAAATCCATGTAAAAATCAAATACTCAATCATGTCCACAAAATCTTTTAAATTCTAGTAACCAGAACCGAACTGCCATGTCAAGGAAAACTATCAATGGGTAGGAGACAAGCATCAGTTTATCGAGAGACCAACCCCATCGATTTTTTCTGGTTTCCTACCGAAGGAAGAAGATCATCTTCCATATTCCAATCAGGAACACAATGGTTCATGAGTCCTGTGACAACTTTATAAATGAAGCAGGAGAAAAACAATATCAGTTTCAGAAGTAAAGGAAAATACTCAAGTTTCTCAACTTAATGCTAAGAAAGTAAAATCTATTGACATAATAACAAAGGCAACAAAAACATACTAAAATTAAGGCAAGAAAACCAAAGAGTTCACTTCAATTCAGCAGAATTAAAATAAAGTTAACTAAGGTCCTTAATAAGCACATCTCTATCTGTTACAGACAAATCAAAATCTTCAACAATAAAGTCAAAATTTCCAAAACAACCCATTGAAGATAAACCAAGAATATCAAATAAGAAAACAATACAGATTTCAATCATACATGAAAAAACAGTTATCACATTACCAACCAGTACAGAAAACACTACTCTGTTCTTAAACAAACCCAAAAAGGATAGTCTAATTTTTTTGAAGAATCTTCTGTTTTTGAGAAGAAATGAAAGAAGAAAACCCACCTGATTTAGAGCTTCTTTCTACTGCTTAGCCCCCTCTCTCTCTCTCTCTCTCTCTCTCTCTCTCTCTCCACTGTCCTCTCTATCTCTGAATTCTGATGCTGGTTGGTCTAATATGTGCTTATGCCTATGAGGTTGACACCTTAAACTACACACAACACTGGGGGATCTCATGTGTAATCCACGTGAGTAAGTATCAAATTGTAAACGGGGTTTCTTTCCTTAATTGTTTTCAAAAAGAAAAAAGTAATCATTGTTTTTGGGATAATTAAGGTTACTAAACCATTATTGACTACTTGGTTTGTTATGTTATTTTATTTACTTTGGATAATTTTGAGAAAAGGTTTTGATTTCAACTGTTGTTTTTTAATTTTAATTTGTTATATAACGAACACGTGCACTATGTTTGAGGAAAAATTACTAACCGAGGATGATTAAGTGGAAATCCTACTAAGACCAATTCTAGTGGGTATAGATAATTCTAACCATTTGTTATGCCAAGTGGATACTTAAATCTGTTTTCTGACAGCGAAGAATTTGTTTTTGGACTGAACCTGAGTCGATCAGGGCAACTAGGGACGGTCGCCTCTAGTTGGTTTGACAACGGTTGAATTTTCAATTGCCATAAAACGACACTATAATTTTCAACCACAATAATACAATCCTCATTCAATTTTTCTACTCATACCAAAATCAATCTTCTCAATAGATCTTTTCCACAGAAAACTCCTTTATAATTCATATTCTACTTCTCAATATTTTTTTTCAAAACTACCATGTCTCAATCTCAAAATATTAGTCGAACATGAAATAGAAAACCACCTAGGGATAGGCATTGTTAACCTTTACCGACTCAACAAGAAGGTTCAAATGAAGAGAACAATCTCAATCTACTTTCCAGTCGAGAATTAGCCGAGTTTCAAGGTCATCTTTCTACAAGAACAGAACGAGATACTGACATCAAAAACCAAAAGGCGGCTGGTAATTGGTATGAAGTTGGCAAAGTTCATGAACAACTTACTCCCGGTGCTAAAATTATTGTCAATAGATTTGCTTGGATGACTTTGTACCATATGACTGCGAATAAACATTCGACCAAATACCAGTCTATGTTGGTGGAACGTTAGTGGTATACTACACACGTGTTTCATTATATAGACTTCGAAATAGGTATGTCATATATTTTGATTTATAATTTTTATGCAATCAATATGATCCATATATGAAATTAACAATTTTAATATTTTTAAGGGAATAACACCATTAGTTTTGTATTTCCTACTTGGGATACCTTGTGGTCTGGGAGATAATGTTCCATTTGACCAAGAAAGTTGGTTGAATGAAAACCGATATAAAGATGAACTTCAGTTATACTTAAACATAACGGAAACAAGCAACCATAAGGATCTAAGAGGTGATGGAATTGCTAACGCCGGTTTAAAGGCATTTGTAGTCAACCAATGCTACCGTGATACTGATCCAGAAACACCTTACCTTGACAACGATACAAAAATTGCCAAGTTTTTTATTTTTTGGTTAATTGGTTCATCTTTTTCCCCAACTCAAAAAGTTGTGTTCTAGTAGGATGGCTAGAGACGTTGCAAGATATGTAAAAGGATGTCAATTATGATTGGGGGTTTGCTATATTATCCGAGCTATACGTTAGTCTCGATATCGTTGGGTGGGTCAAGCATCGAAGGTGTATGGGCCCTCCTTGAGGTAAATATGATAAAAATTCATTTGGATTTAAATAATTACAAATATTTATCAACTTAAACTAATTATATGGTGTTTACTTCAGCTTCGGTGGTGTACATATACCAATATTGGTCTACCGAGACTTCATGACTACATCTGAAGGTTTTTCCCAATTATAGTAAAGTATGCTGTCGGTAACTGGGAAAGGATTCAAAACACATTGAGCAAGATAATATCCATACGTGGAGATACCAAATGTATCTTAGGACCAAACGTAATGTTATTTGACATCCGTATGAGGATTATGAGGAGTTCAGTTGTGATGTAGCCAAAGGGATCAGAGAGTTTCCCTCCAGCGCATGTTTCTCTTCAGTCAACTTAGGAATATTTGTGCTTATTATTTTGGGGAGAAATGTGCTAGACAGTTAGTTGGTGCAGTTGGTGTGCCAAATAAACCTCGACAAGCCACCGTCCTTAGATCAGATTAAACAAGACTTCAAATAAAGGGTTGGAAAAGGTATGACACAATATTCACCCCTTGTGACGAAGACCGATAGGACAAATGGTACAAATCGTTTACATAGCCGATAATTGGTACAAAAGTTTTAAAAATCTATGGGATGAATATTTTTGCATTAGGATAAGCATTAACGGCCTTGAATGTTCCAACATGACCACCACCATTGTTTCCAACTTTAACCATTTATCCTTTAGCAGGAGCTTCTTCTTCATCGGCCTCTACAAAAGGATGACCTTCTGGACCTTTTTTTTCATAAGGTGGGTCTGATTCGCCAGATTTGAGGTTGGAGCTAGAGACTTATAATCTCCAAGGAGGGTGCAGATAATTCCAATTTTCTCGAAAGGTCTGGACCACCCTAATTCTTATACAGACACATTAGCCACTTAAGAACAATTGATAGAACAATTGAATCAAATGGAGTTAAGAGATCAAGAAACTAGACGTTTGTACAACCAGCACATGCGGGCAATAACGGAGTCCATGAGATTCAGTCTGCATTTCTCTCAACTCTATGGAACAACACCATATTTCCAGGAAAGAATGCTAGAAATACAAGTACATCCTGGAGAAATATCTCCATATCATCCATTGAGTCTAGTAGTGCAACAATCAGTATCTCGTCAGGCCATTCAACCAAATCCTCAAACTTATCAAGATTATAGAAGAACAATAGACTTTAGTAACTCTCTAGTTGATAATTGTCCATTCATTGGACCTGATGGTAGATCTCAATCCGCAAGAGCAAGTCAAGGATTTTGGAGTTTGATGGAGGAGGGAACAAATCACAGGGGTTGGAATGGGACTGAGTAGTTATAATTATGTTTTATTTAATATTTGTAATTGAAATTGAAATTGAAATTAAGAAATTAACTATTTATGTACATAGAACTAATCTATAGAAAAGAAACTAGTAATAAATTTTATTTCACATTCAATTAAAATATTTAACAACGTCTTTTCTGGAATATGTCTACTTTTTAACATCCCATACGTGTTATCAGAAAATCTTTTAGGATTGCGTAATGAGCTTCGTAAGAAAAAGTTTTTCTTTTCCATCTTCGTCATTTTTCTCGATCACGCAATACAATTTCATGTTTCAACATTGGTTTCACCCCTTATTCGATATTGATTGACAACCCGCACTAAAGCTATAAATTCTTCCACCTTTTTTTATAGTTTGATATCGATAAAACAACCTAGTTGCATTATGGTTATTCATGTTGTAGGTGTCAGTGCAGAAGTTGTTGTAAATTCGGCTCTGATAACTCATACTCACTAAACCATTTTGTCATCGTTCTGCACCCTTGTCGGATTAAATACTATAAAGTTTCTACATAGAGATAGATCTTCATCTATGGTAAACTCTGAAGGATTAATATATGGTTGAGTCATATGAGTGTAAAAGATGGAGGGTTTCCGCCATTTACACTAACCTTTTAGGTCTAAGATAGATACACCCATGAAATTCACACCATGAAGAAATGGTGATAAGTGCATAAATTACATATTCTTAGTATCAAATCCATATTTATATTTGTTATAATACTTGTGGTCGTGTCTTAATCAACCAAAATAATCGAGTTCGTACTCTCTAAAATAGAATGAAGTATAGCAAATAAGAACAAGTTCGTTCCCACAGAGAGGCAGTGATTGTGATTTATTTTCAGTTACGTGAGTAAACAGGGGGGGGGGGGGGGGTTGTGTTGTGATTTAAACTAAATTAAACTAAAGCAAACTAAAGCAAAATTAATAAAAACGTGTATCAGGGAAAGAAGGCATTGGTTAGAGAATTCATCGTCTGTTTTCCAACATGTTATCAATCAAAGCATACTCAACATTCATGCATTAGTAACACCAATAACCCTAAAGCATCCTATCGCAGGGCTACTCCGGCAAAACTCCTAATATCATCAGAGAGGGTATCGCGCCGCTCTCTGAATTCTTAACACCAGATAACTCGATGTAAACACCAAGTTTAACCCAATGAAAGCAATGGTCTTTGTGAGTTGAGGTTATTCTAAATAATCCGATGCATCAAGCAACTCGGATTTAATCTAGGTCAAGCTTCTACACATACTTGCATGGCAATTTTAAGTATTGTTAAAAAATATGCTATACTACTTATAACTAGAGTCCTTCGACAATTCCGGATCGAAAACTCTAGATTAGTTGTAGATATCAATGCATGCTCATTCAATTTGCAACTTAAACAAACACACAATCAATCATACATGGCATTATAATCAGTAGAACATGAACGATATTAGTAATAACATGAAATCATGAGATATGCGCCATTCAATTAATAAACATGTCTTTAAACTTCAGATTACATCCCTAACCAATATAGAAGGTTTAGATCATAATGGATTTCTCAAAACCCATGGAAATTAATTAAAATACACTTTACTCAAACCCGGAAAGAGTACGAAGAATGGATATGGCTTCGGAACGCAGCAATGGTGGTAGCCAGCAGCACACTTACGCCTCCAGCCTCCATTTGTGTCTGTTTTACGCCTCTTCCTTTAGTTCTTTGCTTAATTCCTGGACACTCAATGTGCAGCAGCCTCTTTTCCCTTTTATATGTGTGTGTTAAGTCCTGGAAACTCCCTTTTTTAGTGAGAATATCCAGTAATCCTAACAACGTGAAACTGTCCAGCAATCCTGTTTACGTGCTATTTTCTAGCTCTTTTTTACGTGAGTAGCCAAGTCCTTGTGCACATGAAATTGCTCTTCTTCCTTGAGAGAATATCTCCTCCATGTGGCCTCCAATATTGTGTCCCAACTTCACCCAAAGACTTGCCATGAGAAGAGTTTAGTTCTCCTTATAGAACTAGAGTTATCCACTTTAGAATCCTAGTTGAATTAGGAAATGTGCTAAGTTTCCTTATTCCACTCCAACAAGATATATCAACTCCAAATTCTTTCCTAATCCCATATGACTTCCCCAAGCTAGCTACTACCCCACCAAGGCTAGCCACTAGCCCATCAAACCACTCTAGCACCTCCAACTCGTCACTTAGCACATTAGCACATACGGTTCAGCCAACTTAGCGCCTGGGCGCTAGCAGCACAAGCTAGTTTGCCACCATGTGGCTTTGCCCATAACTTCCTCATACGAGATCAGAATGACCTCATTCTTTCGCCGTTGGCTTCGTAATTCAATTTACTACACTGTGGATGGTGAAAGGCCTAAATTAAGCAGAGTTTTACTGGCTCCTCGGTAATTCTTCTCATACAGCTCCATTCTGCGGGTTTCTGAACTGTAACCTGAAAAGACAACTAAACTTCGAAAGTAATAGTAATACATAGTAATTCACTCAAATATAGCAAATAAGGGTAAGGAAAAACTACTTAAAATGTATGATTTATGCACCTATTAAATTCCCCCACACTTGCCTTTTGCTAGTCCTCGAGCAAACTATCGATCTAAACTAATAAAAAGAACAAATACAACTCCGTTTCGTCGAGTAAACGGTTACACTTAGCATGTGCAACAAGCCTTTAAACCCCTAGGTGTCCCTAGTGGACGAGTTATAGTCTCGTGAGGGTTTACAAGAGATATACCCACAAAACCTACTTCAACTTCTAAAAACTCCAAAGCACCTGCATCCGAAAAGCTACGAAGACATAAAGTTTCTACATACCAACAATAAGAACTCAGAAATATCAAAGAACATTATTCTCATGCTTAACCCTTGAGTTTGGAGAAAACCACCAAATAAAAGAGTCCCGGTTCGAGAGTGACCGAATATTTCTGCCTTACCAATAGGATTTTATGAATTTGACACTCAAAAGACGCACTTTATGGTTCTCACATATGTGCAGGCAAGAATAAAGATAGAAGGCCTACACATGTTGACCGGTAGGAAGGAAAGGTAACCTTCCGAGTCATATTAAGATGTTATCCCGTAGAAAATGGGACAAGAAAGAACCCCTTTTTGTTTTTCTAGTGATCTCTAAGAAAGGAAATCAACCATTATGCGAAGATGGGAATTGTTACTTACCTTCTCATCCAGTCGACAATCAGCACCATTCTCCCAACATCCATAGAAATGTCTTTGGCCTCAACTGTAGGTAATGAACTCTTGCGCTTCATAGAAGTTGACACTTTGTAACTCTTTTTCTCTTCAGTCTCAACTGTAACTCTTTTCTTTTCACGTTTTCAGCAGCACTTTTTCACGTTTTCAGCCTATTTATTCACGTTTTTTTTTTTTTTTTTTTTACGTGGGTATGCTTATTCTCCTGGATACTTTTGCTATTTTTCTCAATTTCTTGATTCGTGAGTTTTTTCTCTTCCCGTGAGTTCCGTTTCGTCTCTAAATCTTTATAGAATCCACACTTTTCGATTTCTTTCGCTTCTGTAAGTCTTCAACATGTTTAATTGTATTGTTGCTTTACTCAAATATGAATTTTTCTCTTTGAATTTTTGCTTGTACCTTGACTGTCTTCAACTTTCCTTCAAATTTTTGATTTTCCGCTTGTTGATGATGCTATGTTTCTATGGACGTTGTCGAGAGAACGATGCCAACTGCAAACCAAACTACAAGAATAAGTTAGCAACTCTGATGACACCCTCATGATTGATAAAAAATAGCACTCAAGAGATCAAAAATAGTGCTGAAAATTGGTGCGAGGTTAGGTAGCTCATCATTCTACCCGGAATTAGCGCAGATGAAACACTCTAAATGTATAATTGAAGGTCTGGTGCCTCACTCATGGGTATTGAATGATCACAAGTCTACCCTGTACTCTCCTACCGGCAGTTTAGGTCTATTTTGGTCGGCTCTAGCCTCTCAAAAACTAAGCACTCCGAATGTAATTCCCTAATATTTCTAAGTTCAGTTGTTTCGAGTAGAGGTCCGTATGTAAAGTAGCTAGCCGTATGCAAAGTGACTCTAAAATCTCTAAAAGTTGAAGGTTTTCATGCAAATGTGTGTATGCCTAACAATTCTACGTAAAAATTTATATGCCTAATTACTCCCCCACACTTAAACTTTACATTGTCCTCAATGTAAATTGAATCATCCAATGTAACGTCAAGATGGGAAATTCTACATGCTCTAAAAATAAAAATCAGAAACGAGAGATAGAAATACAAAACCAATGGGTTGCCTCCCATTCAGCGCTTAGTTTAACGTCTATAGCCCGACTAGCCATTCTGTGCTACTCCTCCAGAGGGAGCACCTCTTCTAACTGTATGGTAGCCTTTTCAGGCTCAAATGACTCGTAGTATGGCTTTAAGCAATGCCCATTCACTTTAAGCTCCTTTTCCGTTGTCAAGCTCCGAATCTCCACTGCACCATGAGAAAAACCGTTAGTCACAACAAAAGGTCCTTTCCAACGAGACTTCTTAAAATAGAGGTGAGATTTACTCAATAGAACTTTCTGTCCAACAGTAAACTGTTTTTTAGAAATTCTATTATCATGCGAAGCCTTTATTCTCTCCTTTCTTTCCAACGCAAACACCTGTTTAGCCAAAGAATCCTTAACATTAATAGAAAAACAAGAGTGTACGTCACTAGGATATCGCATCGTCTCATTAATGTTGAAACGTATTATTTCTCCCTCGAATTCCAGTGTCAACGTCCCATTATAGACATCAATTTTTGTTCGCGCCGTGCGCATGAATGGACGTCCCAGTAGAAATGGTATAGCCGAGTCCGTGGATCCCTCTGCCATCTGTAGAAATCTGCTGGAAAAACTAACTGATTAACTCGTACAAGCACATTTTCAACAATACCTTGAGGGTATACATTAGAACGGTCAGCTAGTTGTAAAACAATTCCAATTTCTTTCAAAGGTCCTAATTTGAGAGATTCATATATAGATGCAGGCATAACATTCACTGATGCTCCTAAATCTAGCATGGCCTTATTAAACGTTGTGTTACCAATAATGATAGGAATATCGAAACTACCGGGGTCTTTACACTTGAGTGGGAGCTTCTTCTGCAAGATAGCCGAAGCATTTTCCCCCACTCTCATTACCTCATTTCCGTTTAATTTTTGTTTATTGGTGCACAGGTCCTTCAGAACTCTCGCATACTTGGGAACTTGTTTAATTGCGTCAATCAGTGGGATGTTCACGTGGATTTTCTTGAAAATTTCTAAGATATCCTTGTCTTGTTCCGCCTTTTTCGAATTAGCAAACCTGCGAGGAAAAGGTAGAGGAGGAACGTAGGTAGGTAAAGGAACTTTAGAATTTTCGTGACTTACCTCAGCATTTTTAGAGGCATCAACAGCCTCATTTTCAGCACAATTAAAGGCGTCAACAACCCTCTTTTCCGCGGCTGGCTCCTTTGGAGCTTTGGTTTTTTCGGTTTCTTCTGGTTGTACAGTTCGTGTACCACTTCTCAATGTCACTGCGTTGACATTTTCTCTTGGATTGATGGGTTGAGAAGGGAGTTTCCTACTATTCGGTATCTCAAGAAGATTCAATCTGCCGGCCATGGTGCTCATTTGAGTTTGTAGCTCTTTTATCGCGTTGTCTGTTGTCTGCTGATTTTTATCAATCTTTTTCAGCATGGCCATCAAATCCGACGATTCTGAATTTTGAGCTTGTTGTGGAGGTTGTGCTTGTTGCTCTTTTAATAATAATACATAGTAATTCACTCAAATATAGCAAATAAGGGTCAGGAAAAACTACTTAAAATGTATGATTTATGCACCTATCAACTTGCAAATTACCTTGTATGATGTTTATTTTATATTTTATGTCTTTTATTAGGTGAATCATCCAAAAAGGAGCTACAAAGTGTTAGAATATACAAGGGAAAAAGTGTTACAAGTGAATAAGGGACAATACCAAGTAGAACTTGTCCAAATCCAATATTTTTTTGTTATCATCTCGTATATAACAAAGAAACAAAGTCAACGGCGAAAGAATGAGTTTATTCCGACATCGTGTGAAGACGTTATGGGCAAAGCAAGATTATAGGCTTGTCGATTCCCCAAATTTGACAGCTCAATGAGTCTTACACGTGAATTACTAAAGGCACCATAGTTATTTCTAAGAGATTCCATGGATTTAAATAGTTATAAAGGCGGATGCCTCTTTCAAATGGGCAACCATCATCTTCCTCTTTCAAAAGTGAAATTAGGGTTCTGTGAAGAGTCCCACATTGCTAATATTCCCATAATGAACATAAAATATAATATGGAAGGGCTACTCCACTCATTTCCAATCGGTTTTGAGTTGGATACTTGTAGACTTTAAATTTGTATCAGAGTTAGGCCCGTACAAGAGTAAATCCAACGGCTACCCGTACAAAGGTCTATGTGTTAGAGGCCCCAAAAGAGTGCCCTCCACGTTAGGGGGCGTGTGAAGGATAATAATACCACATTGCTAATATCCCCATAATGAACTTAAAATATAATATGGAAGGGCTACTTCACTTATTTCCAATTGGTTTTGAGTAAGTTAAAGTATGCGGGCATCTAACTCAAAACCAATTGGATATTATATTTTAAGTTCATTATTGGGATATTAGCAATGTGGGACTATTATCCTTCACACGCCCACTCACGTGAGAGGCACTTTATGTGAGCCTCTAACACGTGGACTATTATACGGGTAGCCGTTGGGCTTACTCTCGTACCGGCCGTCTCTGATACCAAGTTAAAGTCTGCGAGCATCCAATTCAAAAAAAAATAGCATTAAGTGGATTGGCCCTTCCGTATTATATTTTAAGTTCATTATAGGGATATTAACAATGTGGGACTATTATCCTTCACATGAACTAGTGATAGATCGAGTGATGGTGATAATGATCTGAATGGGTAACTAGCAGTGAGAAATACAAATAGATGAGTTTAGCCAGCGAGAATGAAGAAGAAGATTGAATGGAGATATAGGGATGATGGTGATTGTTCAGTGGTCGATCAAAGACTGTTGGATAGTAATGGCAGTTTAAGCAGTGATACAGAGAATATGGAAGTTGATTGGCTCGATTCCAAGGTATTGTTGTGAGAGAAAGGCCAAGATCAAACTTATCCATGCATGGTAGCGAAGATATGGTGGTTGATGGAAGAGGTTGCTGGTTAATCGCAGTGACGATATTCATGGCAAAGAAGGTGAAGCAGTGGCCAACAGTTAATGGTAGTTGGTCGTGGTGGTTTTTGATTAGTGGCTAAAGCTCGAGTTGCAATCAATAAGACGTGACAGTGATGGAGTCGATGGTTGTTAATGTGAATGTTAGAAGTGAGGTTGTTAGTTTGTCCGACGGAGTTGAAAGCGATACAGACTTAATTTATATATTTTTACCGCTTAATATATATTTATTAATGTCCATCTTTTATGTTAATACGTTGTTTTTATATTTTATAGATGATATGCGTAAAACCCAAAATATGGACGGAACATGGGTAAATGAGCATGATATGAGTTCTTTTGGTCTGGGACTGACTCATAGTCTAGGAATTACCTAGTCCTAGACTCAGTCTTGACGGAAAGAAAAGACAAGCACTGACAATCTAGTAGATGTTACTGGTGGGAACGAAGAGGTGTTGGACGTGGGGATGTAAAGAAAGAGACAGAGAGAAAGTGGGGGGACAAGAACTTCTGACGGAGACAAAAGAGAGAGTAAGACTTGGTTTGTGTTGGTGGAGTTTTCGGTGGTCTTCTTTTGTTTTGGGTGTGAAGGCTGGGTTTTTGGAGAGAGAATAGTACTTCTCTTAGGGATAATGGATAGAAGGTGGAGGCACCGCAGAGACACGAAGAAAACTGTACGAGAAACGAGGAAGAGAAGAAGATGATTGTTTACCGGGGTGATGACGATTAACTGTTTAATTTCTTAATCTCTTATGTATTTATTTTTATGGGTTCTGAGAAACTCATAGCCATGTTCTAATTGCTTCATAACTAGGGTTTTGTTGTTGAGGCCATTTGGGGTATTAGGCTAGCTGAAAATTGAATATTTAGTACAAGACCATTATGATTTGAAGAAGATTAATCTTGATTATTATTTATTGATATATCGAAAAATTAGTTGTTGCTTCACCGGTTATGTACGATACAGTAACCTATGTGTCTTATAAATAGGTTCATAAATATATTTGTCTACTTATTTGATATTTCATGATTGGGTTAATTCCTTTGATGGGGTGTGCTTATAATAGTTAGATATTATTTGTGAACCTATATTTAGTTTCGTATAATTTTCTCGCTAACGTAATTTGATTGTGTATGCTGAGACTTAGAGATTTCTATACGCCATGCTTAGGGTGTCCCAGTGATATTTTTGACTCTAATACATATAGTTGGTGATGTTGATAGAACGAACAATAGATAAATATTCATGAGTTATGTTTCATTTCAGTAATTGAATATAAATAGTGGTGGATACTAAAAACCCTGGTTATCGTCTTTCCCGTTTGATTTACTTTGTTAGTTTAGTTTAATTTATTTGTTTCATTCCTATTTTAAAAAAATTTAAATATTGTTTATGGTTAGTCGATTAGGAATATTGATTGCAGTATTTTCCCGCTCCCTGTGGGTTCGACCCGTACTTGTCGTTGTCTACATTGTAGACGTCGTGCAATTGCGGTTATTATTATATAGGTATTCCAAATCCTATCAATTTTTGGCGCCGCTACCGGGGAGTGATTGTGAAATATTGTAATTAGTATTTTTGATTTTCTAATCGTACTTTAGTTTGTTTTTTTTTTTTTTTGTATAGTCTTTTTTTTTTTAGGATTTTTAGTTCTTTTTTACTAGTTTTGTGTCTTAGAATTTTATTTCAGGTACCTTTGGGGTTGCTCCTGGTCCAGCTCAACATCATTCCTCTGCTGCAAAATACTCATGAGTTTCTTTCTTGTTAGATATATATTAAACGATTTGGATAGGTCGGACGCTCATTACCCTAAATTGTGAATGTTGATACGAGGTACTAGTACTTCTTTTCGAAGTGGGAAAATACTTAGTTGAGTTCTTTGAACTCTCCGTTCCAATTATAAGGGTAGGAGTAATTTTTTTATTTTCTTTTGTGTTGTGATTTATGGAGTAAATGAATTGGTGATTGCTTGTTTGTTTACTTCCTGAATTTGCACCAACTTTATTCTGTATAAATTTTTGTTTTTATTTTCTTTGTATATATGGAGTCTGTTTGCATGATTGATTCTCGAGTTGAGAACACTTTCAGCACAATAGTGTTAATGATCTGTTAGAGGCCTGCTTGGCCCATTTTGGATCCTACTACAATGAGGATAATCATTTTGAAGAAGTTAATGCGTTGTTAGATTCTGCACCCGTTTTGGATTATGAAAAATGGCAAAGTAAATATGGGGTTATGTTGATGATTTAGTACATGGTCACAAACCCAGTGGAGAAGTTAATATGCCTAGAATTGTTAACACAACTTTTCGAAAGATTTCTAATTTTGATTAGAACTGCGTCCTTCTCCAGTATTACTAGATTCCTTTGCATCTCATGACATTTATGAATTTGTGCATGTTTCTCATGTAGTTTCAGTTCCCATCCTTAGAGAACCCTTTGGCTCGGTTATTTTTTGTTCAAAATGATATATCCTTTGTGAAAACTAGGCTTGGCGGTAGCTCTTTTGTTTTGATAGTCTCATCATCTTTATGTTGCTACTGCGAGAGTATGAGACTATCATTGGTTGTATAGATTGTATTTTGGGTTGATCCCCAAATTTTCAGGTTGTTAATTTATGAAGATCCTTTCTGTACATATCCAGTAGGTAGCTAGATTCTTATTTTCTTGTTTTTATTTTCTTTTTATGCTTTTTGTTTATTTTTATTTTCTTTTTATGCTTTTTGTTTATTTTTATTTTCAATGATCTTTGTTATTACTATCGTTCGATATGTGTTATAGAGAATACTGCTTTTCTTGCGTCAATCAGGTGAGACATTCGCATCCCTTTTATTTAATTTATATTTGTCTCTCTTATTTATATTTATTGCATACCTTTCTAGGTTGCACGGTTTGAAACATTGAGGACAATGTTAAATTTAGGTATGGTGGTGGAGTTTCCAAAAATTGATGCCAATAAGAACTCCAAAATTTAGAAACTTGTGAACTATTCAGGATGACACTAACCATTCTAGGTAGATGGAAACATAGCTCTTGTCTATAGGAATTGGTGTGCCCAGCTAAATGGTCTATTCATAGAAGGATGCACTTAGGTGTTATAAATAACATGATAATCATTGGACAAGCATATCTCAGAATCATCATAACCATATCACCTTCTGTTTTTATTTTTGCAATTTTGTGTTTCTCTAAGTGATTTGGTGGGGCACCAGTATCGACTTATTATCGTCGTTTGGATGAAGTAGAGTGATTGAGATCAAGCCCCATTATTGTATTTAATTGAAACAAAAAAAAAATGAAAAAAATGAGAAAATGATGAAAAAAAATAAGTGAATAATTATTATATTTTTTATAAATCGACCGTTGGGGCCTTTGTATATACCAGTTGAATCGATATTATTATAAGGATTGAGACCAGTGGGAGCGTATCTCAATCCATTAGGATTTATCCTGGCGGCGACCTTCAGACGGATATGGGAAACACTGTTCACCTTAGTCAACGTATGCACCATTAATCACTTCCATATCCATCTTCTAATCTATCCTTGTGTTTGAATTTGATTGATTTCGAGCAATATGAATGTTGACAATTTATATCTATTTTTGGATGTTCAATGATTGTTTGAGTAGAGTTTTGTATTCTTATATGGATTTTAGTACGCTGAGTGCAAACTCGTGTACATCAATTGGATTCATACAAGGTAATGATTCTTATAGCCGAAGAATTTTGTAGCCAACTAAATAGCTTGTTTAGTGTCTATCCTCAATCGTTCACAGGTAGCTGAAATTTAGAGTATAGGTTTTGTGGGTATATCTCTTGTAAACCGTCACGAGAAAAAACTCGTCCACTAGGGCCACCTAGGGGTTCAAAGTCTTTTTGCATATGCTAAGTGCAATCACAATGCCTGTGACAGTGCGTTAGGATTTTATTATTTATCTTAGTTTCGCTCGAGGACTAGCAAAATATAGGTTTGGGGGTATTTGATACATACTTAATTTATATATTTTTACCGCTTAATCAATATTTGATACTGTCCATTTTTTATGTTAATACGTTGTTTTTATGTTCTTGTAGACGATATGTGTAGAACCCGAAATATGGACGGAACATGGCTAAATGAGCATGATATGAGTTCTTTTGGTATGGGACTGACTCATAGTCTCGGACTGTAGTCTTAGACTCAGTCTTGACATAATGAAAAGACAAGCACTGACAAGCTAGTAGACGTGGCTGGTGGGACCGAAGAGGTGTTGGACGTGGTGATGTAAAGAAAGAGGAAGAGAGAAAGTGGGAGGACAAGGACTTCTGACGCAAACAAAAGAGAGAGTAAGACTTGGTTTGTGTTTTGAAGAGAGAAAAGAAAGTGAATTGATAGAGAGAGGTTAGCATGTGGGAGTGAAAGTTTGGAGGGTATTTTCTCTATAGCTTTTGTTTTGGGGATGAGGAGTTTTTGTACGGCGGAGTGTTGGTGGAGTTTTCAGTGGTTTTTTTTTTTTGGTGTGACGACTGGGTTTTTGGAGAGAGAGAAGAGTAGTTATCTGAGGGCTAATGGCTAGAGGGTGGAGGCGCCGCAGAGACATGAAGAAAATTGTACGAGAAACGAGGCAGAGAAGAAGAGGATTGTTTACCGGGGGTGACGACGGTTAACGGTTTAATTTCTTAATCTCTTCTGTATTTTTTTTTATGGGTTTTGAGAAACCCATAGCCATGTTCTGATTGCTTAATAACTAGGGTTTTGTTTTTGAAATCATTTGGGGTATTAGGCTAGCTTAAAATTGAATTATTTAGTACAAAGACCATTATGATGTGAATAAGATTAATCTTGATTATTGTTTATTGATTTTTATCGAAAAAATTAGTTGTTGCTTCACTAGTTCTGTACGATACAGTAACCTCTGTGTCTTATAGATAGGTTCATAGATATATTTGTCTACTTATTTGATATTTCATGCTTGGGTTAATTCCTTTGATGGGGTATGCTTATAATAGTTAGGTATTATTTGTGAACCTATATTTAGTTTCGTATAATTTTCTCGCTAACGCAATTTGATTGTGTATGCTGAGACTTAGAGATTTTGATATGCCATGGTTAGGGTATCCCAGTGATATTTGCGACTCTAATACATATAATAGGCGATGTCGATAGAATGAACAATAGATGAATATTCATGAGTTATGTTTCATTTCAGTAATTGAATATAAATAGTGGTGGATACTAAAAACCCTGGTTACCGTCTCTCTCGTTTGATTTACTTTGTTAGTTTAGTTTGATTTATTTGTTTTATTCCTATTTCAAAAAATACAAAAATATTGTTTATGGTTAGTCGAGTAGAATATTGATTGCAGTATTTCCCGCTCCCTGTGGGTTCGATCCGTACTTGTCGTTGACTACATTGTAGACGCCATGCGATTGCGGTTATTATTATATAGGTATTATAAACCCTATCAGAAAGGCAGTGAGTGGCGAGATATGGCAGTGAAGTTTGAAAATAATTATAATTTACAAAGTTAACAGGAAACTTAAGATCTGTAGTCGGCCATTCCAGGCCGATTGAAGAGAAGGATAATCGGTAATTCCTGACTGACCGGGCACGAGAGTTACGGGCTTCTTATTTTTGACGTACGGGCTTGGTTTTGGTGTATTTTTGGAACCTAATTCGACCAGGATTCGATCATGGGAACTTCTACAATTTGGATATCTATATAAAAGACACTTCTAATACTTTCTTAGATATTGATACCTAGATTTTATATAAACAAAGAGAGAAGGGAGATTAATTATATATTCTAGGGTTTACCCCTTTAGGAGGAAACCATGTTATTTCTTTTTTTCTCTTGTACTATGAGTAGATATTTTTTGTTAATTATGGATGAATTCAATATTCTTGGTATGAAGTTTTATTAGTTATACAAATTTATTCAGAGTTTGAATCCGATTGTCGTTTGTTTCACTATATCTAGGTGTTTGGGGGGAAAACGAATTGGAAGGCTAATTTAGGAAAGTGGGGTGAGCAGGTGATAATTCGTCTAACCCTTAAACATTTGTACTATTGAAGTACTTGTTTAGTTCGAGAGATCGATCTGTACAATCCTGGCCTAAACCAAGCAACAGTCGCTCTAGTCTTGCTTCAGTAACAAATGAGAAGGAAAAGGGTTTGTATTAGGGTGGGAAGCGAGAGAAAGATTAAGGTCAGAGTATCAGACTCTGCAGGATATAATAGGTATGAATATCTATGAACAATTCTATGTGTGTGAGAAGATTGAGTGGTCGAATTATTCTGTATTAGACTTGTCCCTTTGAGACTTATTTTGTTCAATAGATTGAGGGATCTATTTATATCATAGTTATCGTAACCTCTCACCTGACTTGTTCAATAGATTGAAGAAAGTGTCGATGGTTGAGTAGTGGTGGAGTGGAGAAGATGAAGAAAGTGTTAGTAATTGTTCACACTTCGATTGAGGTTGAATGGACGGTTTCTCAACCCACTACTATTCTACTCAACTGCTGATCGAACTTTCCAGAGTTTTCTATTTTGTGGATACACTGCTTCACCACATTCCTTAAACCACCATACCAATACCCTAATGAATATCCCCCTATTGATGTCTCGTGTAATTTTGTAGCATTTAAGCATTATGAATTTTAAGTCGAATAAGACTTATTTATTTAGTTTCTTGACTAAAAACTTGTCCTTCTTGACTAGCCTGATAAGTCTAGAAGACTAAAAATAATATATATATATATATATATATATATATATATATATATTTATTTTATTTTATTCATGAGGAACAATTGTGTGTTTAACTATGTCAATTTGCATTCACATGCTTGCTTTTCAAAAATAAGTGTAGCATGTTGAGCATAAGTATATGTATGTTAGTGAGGCTTAGTATGGCCTTTGATAAACAAGTTAGGGTTTGGAAACTTGCATATGTGAAGCTTTTCAGATAGAAAAGCGTTAAGTGCTAATGCTAAGGCGGATTAGCTTAGGAGCTAATGCCTAAGAAGGACCTGCTTTAGGAGCTAAGCTTAAGTCGGATTAGCATTAAGAGATAAACCTAAGTCGGATTAACATTAGGCTACCACCTAAGACAGATTAACATTAGGCTAAGGGTAAAATGTACAAGCTTCATCCTAAGCTAAGGCGGACAAGCAAGTAATTAGTGAACTTCTGAAATTTATTTATAATTGTGCTTAACCTAAGCCATACAAGCTTTATATTTGAAAATAATACGGACAAGCTTTATATTTGAAACCAATACAGACAAGCTTTGTATTTGAGCGTAGACTAAGATGGACAAGGTCCATATCCTGAATAAGGCGGACAAGGTCTGTATCCAAACTAAGACGGACAAGGTCCATATCCAAGCTAAGAAGGAAAAGGTTCGTGGCTACAAATTTACAATGCTCATAAGCGTTGCAAATCTAGTTTTGAGTCGTCTCCTTTGCCAATTAGGGTTGGAAAACTTCATTGATTGTTTGAGACGCTTATAAGTGTTGTTAACTCATTTTTTAGCATTTCCAAAGCCCTAAATTGAATTCTTTTTACGCCATTCACATTAGTTGCCTCCTTAAGCAGGGATTAACGTGACCAAGGATAGATTTAGCTAGTAGAAGCTATGAAATTGTGTTTAACTTAATTTTGACATGGTATCTAAGCACAATTGTGGTACTTTAGTTAAATAAATTCGTATGTAACCTCCATATAAAAGCTATATAGGTATTTTAATGAGTCAATATTGTTCAGTAAAGCATGAACATTGACATAAGGTTGTTAGTACTTAAAAATTTCTCTTAGGAAAAACAATATACTGTAGAAGTACTTTCTTTAGATTCAGAAATCAAAATCGTACAAGACCAGCCTAAACCACGAAAGTGGCCGTTCCACCCTGCTTCGATCACAAGGAGACAAGATGGGTTGATCTTAGGGGAGGGAAGCAGAGAAAGTTAAGGAAATCAGTGGTGATGAATTGTGTGTAAAGAAGTTGAACCTTGGAGAATAATAGAGTTTGTGAGAATGATCCGCATGTTCTGTTTTCTGAATTGGCTAAGTAGCATATTTATAATAGTTGGGAACTATTATGCCAAATCAACATGACAATGGCATGTTTGCAACATGCAATTTGTGCTAATAATAATGGCGCATGTGAGTGTTATAGGCGCGATTGAGGTGTTGCTAGCACATGCTAATGTCGTGACTATGGCCTATGTGATGGCGCTAACAACGAAAGATGATGCTGGCACGAGCAGGCAAGAAATGGCACTGGCACGAGCAGACGAGGATGGCGCGCCACAAATATTAGCGCATACAAGGGAAGGTGAGAAGAAGCACTAGCGCTGCTGGCAGCGCTAGCTAGTTAGTGATGGTGCTAGCTGTTGTCCGTTGGTGTTAGCTGTTGGCCGTTGGGAGTATGGCTAGGGCTTTCTAGTGCTGACACTTGCTGGTGTTGTGGCTATTTCCATGGCCTGCTTAGGGGTTCTCATTCGCATGAGATTTAATGTTGGCATTATGCTTGGCTTTCATGCAGTGGACGAAACATATTCAAGGAATTCAGTCGTGGAAGTTTGCGACTTGAAATGATGTTCGATGCGACTCTGTATTTAGATGGTATGCATCTAATTAGCATCTTCATTCATAAATGGCATATCATCTATTCTGAATGTTCGTAATTTTGTATAATCAGCGTGTTCTGATTAATACAGATAACTTTCATGGTCGTACATGAAATGATGTGTGTTTAGCCGAGTAAAGCCCTGAAATTTTACGGGCGCATATAAAAGAGCTACATGATTAATGTATCCATGAGATGAATACGCATTCTCAATTCTCTTGAGGAATATAAGACATAAGTGCGTATCTATAATTCTGACGCCGGATCAGAGATTCGTTTATTATATTTTTGGAGCCAGGCAGGGTGATTTTACAATTCATGCCCTTGTAAAAAATCCACCATCTATAATAAGTACCCTGCTTAGCGCGGAATGAATAATGTTGCGCGATAAACATTAGATGGTGATCTGCTAGACAAAATAAAATATGACTTTTATTGTTTAATGGTTAGATATTACTCGACGAGTAGCAGTTGGATGTGCAAGTTTTGTTCTTTCTGCAATTGTACTCTTAGGTATTTGGAGTATTTTTTTTTCTACTGTAACAACAACGGGAAGGTATTTGGAACATTAGTTGGTTGTAGATAGTGTTGAGGCAATGCTGCCGTCAGAATACTAAGATGAGTGTTGTGGCATTGCTGCCGTCAAAACACTAAGATGAGTGTTGAGGCAGTGGTGCCGTCAGAACATTAATTTGAGTTTTGAGGCAGTGGTGCCGTCAGAATACTAAGATGAGTGTTGAGGCAGTGGTGCCGTCAGAACACTAAGATAAGCGTTGAGGAAGTGGTGCCATCAAAACACTAAAATGTAAACTCATATGTAATTTCTATATAAAGCTATATAGATATTTTAGTGAGTCAATATTGCTCAATTGAGCATTAATATTGACATGAGTTAATTTTGGGAATCCATCTGCGGGATATAGTACCAAATAATACTCAAATTGCTCCATCATAGTGGACAGTCCATCTAGGAGCTTAAAAATTGTTATGTAAAAACCATTAAACATCTTTGATGTGATTGTAGATTGTGGTAAATAGAGTGTCGTTCTCTCGAACTTGTGAAGACTGAATTTATATTTTAATAAACTAATTTTTTAAACTACAAATATGCACAAAGATGAAAATGATATTCACAAATTACTGAGGTTATGGATTTCACCATTAACCAATTAAGGTGATTCAATCTACTCAATATTCATGCAATTCTTTCGTTTAATTTGATTCTAAAATATTGCAATAAGTAGATTTCTAGAATAACAATTGTATAACAAAAGCATGGAATATCTAAACCCTAGGCAAAGCATATACCATCTAACGAAATCACAACTGCTTAATAAAAATCATTTAATCAAATTTTTAATCAAGGCAAATAATCATAGAAGAAATTGCAAAAATTAATTAAAAATAGAAATGTACCACTTTTATTGAAACAATGGCTTCCTCCGTCACCTCAAAAAATGGGGTTTAGCTCATCATACTCAAAACACCCTCACAAGATATGTACATGGCTTAAAGTGCTTAAAAATAATGAAAAAAATGAAATTAGTGAAAACAGTGAGTTTGTAACGTTCATAATCGTTACAGACTCACTGTTGCTAGCTGTTACAAAAGAGTTGAATTCAAAAGAATAGACGACGTGGATACACAGCTACGGCAACAATTTATTCAAACTTTTGGCAATGTTTTCTTTATCATCTTCATCATGATCATCACGAGCTGATTTTTCTGGAAACTTCTGATTTTTGATTTCGGCTCTCTAGTCAACCCTGAAAATCTTCCTCGACCCTTCTCTTTATACTAGAACGATCAAAACACTCCAAATCTTCTACAAATTTCCCACAAATCTTTTCATTTAATGAAAATACTCGGTGATTTTTTTCTTTCAGTTTTCGTGATTCTAGTTTGATATTGTTTCCCCTTGTTACTATGATATTCAAAATACTCATGAAGAATTATTAACGTGATATAAGAAAGATCTCCCAAACTATTCCCGTCCATTTGTTCTTGCTTGAGATTCTCTTTTTCTTCCCCCTTTTTCACGTGAAAATATCTTGAGAAAGAAATCTTGTTTTGATTTTGAGTATCCCAAACAACTCATCTTAATTAAGACAAACATATATCGTATCTTAAAATTTAATTTTACCCAAAAACACACTTCACAGATTCACGCCAATTAGAGATATACGTTCCCGCCAAAATTTGGATTCGATTTTGAAAGAAGTGGGTTCCTTTAGTAGAAGTCCGGGTGCCTTTATCAATTTCTTAGGGTTCCCTAATCCAATATGAAGGTGCCTTTAACACTTTTGTTGAGGGTGTTTTTAACACTTTTGTTGAGGGTGTTTTTAACACTTTTTAAGCCAATTTTCTCCACAAAAGTTTATTCTTCCAAAAAAACCTAAAAGCACATAAAATAATAATATTAGTACAAAATATGAGAACTATTAACACAAGTATGAGACTAAATAAGACACATAAATGCGTCTATCAATCTTGGAATATCATAATAAACACCAGTAATATTATAATAATTTTTTTACAGTGATGAATGTGGGTCAATTCATCAAGTAATTTAGTCGTATATGTAGTTGCTTTAATAAGCTCAGTAATACAAATATAAAGAGACAAGGATGAGCACCTTCCTTAAAAAATTTATGCATAATTCTTAGGTTTAAGATTGACGAAAGAATAAAACAACAAGGTGTAGTTATTAGATATTACCAGAGATATTGCAATAGACTTGAACTCTGAATATCGTCAGTTTAATGGATCTGCGAGTCAGGGATGATTGATAGGGATGTATAGAGGTGTAATATCATCATCATGGATGCAGCATCAGTAGTTCAGTTTTGTAAGTACGAATACACAAGTTCACATGGTCGTCCAAGCAAGAGAGGATGCCAAGGCTGGGAGGACAAGAAGAGGGTCTTGACTTGGACAGACAAGTGAGAGGTTGTGTATGGACGAACAAGTGAGAGACCATCTCCTTCTCGGACTTGGTAATTCCAGAGAATAGTTGTTTCTATTCTTTTCTTTGCTAGCATCGTGTCACAGATCGGAAAATTTCGCCTCCGGCGCTATGCCCTGAGCAGGCCAGAATTCCCCGATGCGCGACTTAAAATATAGTAACTGGACCTTAAAGCTTAACTTCTCTCTGGAAAATGCAGGTAGATTTGCCTTTCCAAGCATGCTTTGTAAGCATTATACTCGAAACGCAGTTTCCACATCATTCGAACTCACCCTTGTTATGCTAAGGGATGAAGGTTATACAAGCGAATGGGGATGCCTTTGGCATGCATCACACACTTATGAGCATTTTCCAGGCCTAAATCGTGCCTTGGACTAGCACCTAGGCCATTTCAAGCCTAATTTTTCGCCTTATCAATTCTGCTTCGACCATGCGTTGGAGTCTGCACTGGTCTTGCTCTTTCCAATGGTTCAGCAACCATGCATATTACATTCATACCGTATGGCTTGATACGAAGTATGATCATCCATCAAATGGAATGAAACTACCTCATCAAGTGCAGTAACAATCATCTCTTGCATAGCATTACCGATCCAGATGATATGAGTTACCAAACCGTCGCAAACATCTCCCAAATTAGATGATATGAACGACAAGATGATGCACCTCAATGCATTGCATTGCGGCTGCCTACGTACCCACCCCGTACCTTGAAAGGATCAAGCATGACCGTAGTTCATCAAAGTGTCAATTCGAAAGGAACAAGCAACTTAAGCCTATTAAGGCAAAGCCAACATCAATCCAACTTCATCGCAAGGCCAAAGGCCAAGCAAATCCTAGACCGTATAGTCCAAGGGACTTTCGCAATGTATGTACCAGCTTGTGCATAACTATCGTTACTTAGCATGCATAATGCATTCTCGATTACGAAACATGGATGAATGATGCTTTCGCATAATCCAACCTTTATGGGCTAAGCTACAAACCGGTCATGCTCCAAGGTAAATGCCACATCACATATATATGTACATTACCGGTCATGCACATTCAAACAAAGCTCCCTCCCTATATATGTTTTATTCGCATTTTTACAAACAAATAAAAGAAAAGGAAGTGACATCCATCGACTGCACTTTAGAAAAAAACGCCAACTGGTTGGCGCCTCTAGGAAAATCCGCTAACTGGTTAGCCAGCTGCTAGGCTAATCCGCCATCTAGTTAGCATGAAGGCCAATTATGACATGGCTAATGCATCCATACCCTAATGCATATCTGATTAAGCTTTATAAGCTTAGGATGAAGCTTCATCCCATGCTATGACGCATCCCTAAGTAAGCGTCATATGTAAATTACGGGTGTTACACATCGTTTTCTCTTGGGAGAACGAATTTGACTCTATTGTTTGTCTTCAATTGGGAGTCTATTGTTGTTGAAGAAGATATAAACAGTAGTGTAGCCCTACTATTGTCAGGATAATTCGAGTGGAAGGTCTTGTTGCTACTACTATTTTTGATCAAATACTTTGTCGAAGGAGGCGTTAAATCTCTAAAACTGAAGAAGCCTTCAGTCCCTAAGTGTAGTTATTTTGGCCTGCTACTAGACGAGGGATGATTTGATAGTATCGCCATGATTCAATGCCTCTATGGTCTAATCAGGCAAGGGAAGCCAGGAAGGTTGATATCCTCTATTGTTGTTGTTGTCTTTGTCACACCAAGGCTGGAGCAAAAACTTGATTTGAAGTTGGAGCCCTCATTGGTTCTTGGGTTGTTGAGTCGCAACTGGGACGTTTTCGTGAGTATTGATTGAATGAAATTGTGTCTTATCCTGACCCTTTGGCTCATAAGATTGTTTTACCCTTCTAGATATGATGATGGTATGATTGGAACACTCATATGGGCGAGGTTCTCTGGAGACGTTGATGGTAAAGAGGATGAGCTGAAAGGTGTCCTGTTGCCGGCATGGTGATACGGGTGTTTTCAAATATTATATTCCCGGAGGCGTTTCTTGAGATATCTTCTGAATCCTTGATTGTCATAGGGACGGGCTGCGGTGAACAGTCCCCTGTCATACTTCTCTTTGGTTATTGAAGTTGCATTTTCTGGAGTATACTTGGGGTGTGTTTCAGCCTCGTCATGGGTTGCAGGCGCTTACCATATCTGATGATGTAGTTGGGAGAAGTGAGTATATAGTGTCTGGAGAGCGAAGGACTTCGTCAAGGTTATGACTCTTTGGTTGACCATCTCTTCTGTGTTGGAAAGGTTTTTGATAGTGATGGGAGATCGTGTAAACCTTCAGTCCCCGAGTATTGTTCACGTGATTCTTCGAATGTAGCTGCTGAAGATGATGCTCCAAGTGGTGTCGTTGAAAACTGCACTAATTAGGTATCTGAATGATGGATTTGACTTTGACTTTGAGTTTTAAAGGACCCAAATCTTGGAGGAAACTGAGACGGCTAAACTTGTTTTTGGATAGCTTTGTCGTCATATGAGAGCCATTAAGGAGAACTTGAAGGAATTAGGCGCGTCTTCGGCTTAGAAGCGATTACCAAGGCTAGAAATGATGCTGGAAGACTATCATGAGAGTTGAGGCTTGAAACTGAAGCCCTTGCACAGGTGGAGAGAGCATATGCTGATGGTGTTGAACCAGTCTTCAGAGATCTTTTCTAAATATTAGGTTTTGAGGTTTTTTATGTGTTTCTGGGATACTCGATTTTTCTGGGGTTTTATTTTTGAATTTTGAGTAGGTATATTTTGAATTTTGCAAGGATTTTCTAGAGAAATAAATAATATTTTGTTCAATTAAATAAATTGAAATCCTAAGTATGAATACAAGGCACCTGCAAACATTTTGGAGGAATTACAAATGTTGCGTAAAAAGAGAGAAATATCGCTAGGGGTGGTAAAATGCTTAAGCCTTAAGCCTTGACTGGTTTGTAGCATCCACCTAATATAGTTTTAATAGTCAGATGTGGCTTTTCTCTAGGAGAGGAAGTAATGTCTTCGATTTGGAAAGGGTTGGGTTTCGGTATATCAGGTTGATGACACATTTTAAGTATGATTGGGTTATTGGTTTTAATATTCTCAATAGAGACGACCCCTGTTAATAACTAAAAATTGATTATAGGAAAAACAGTATACTGTAGAAGTACTTTCTTTAGATTCATAAATCAAAATCGTACAGGGAAAGCCTAAACCACGATAGTAGCCGTTTCGCCCTGCTTCGGTCACAAGGAGAGAAAATGGGTTGATCTTACGGGAGAGAAGCAAAGAAAGTTGAAGGAATTTGTGTTTTGAATTGTGTGTAGAGAGGCTGGACTATTGAGAAAATAACAGAGCTTGAGAGAGTGATAAACTTGTTGTGTTTTCTGAATGTGCTAAGAAGCCTATTTATAATAGTTGAGAACACACATGTTTCCTTGTAAAGTAGTAGAGGTAGTGGAGAAATGAAGTAATGGGGATTATGGTGGTAATGGTGTAACCGCCCATTATCCTTGGAAGTTTCTGGAAAGCCATTATTCCATTACCTCCTCAACCACTTCAACCGTCACCACTACTTTGTAACTTCCTTGTCATGGGGTGTTGTCACGCACATGTTGTTATAACCACCAGACCAAAACCCCATGTTTAATCCCCCCATGTAAATGTTTTGATTTCTTGTAGGAGTTAGTGGAGTCATGGACTCAAAACACGTGAGTAATGTAAGTCATGCCAATACGGGCAAGTGAAGACGGTGCTACCACGAGCAAGGACAAAAAGGCGCATAAGGGTAGGGAAGGAGTGATAGTTCCACTGGAAGCACGGGCTAGCATGGGTGCTAGTGCCACTGGAAGCACGACTTAGGGCTAACACTAGCGTTATTGCTAGCGCTGCTGGTAGCACCGCTATGACTTATTTAACGTTTTTTTTTTGGATTTTTGGCTTTTTCTAGACTTTTGGCACATGTGTATGCTACTCATTGGTGTTGGGAGTGTGGCTAGGGTTCGCTAAGGCTGTCACTTGCTAGTGCCATGGTTATTGCTTGTGCACCACTAGCTTTGGCATCAGTTAATGTCGTGACCATATTTAAGGCCTGTGTTAGGGTTTATCAATTGTATGAGATTTTATTGTTAACATTTATGCTTAATTTTGTGTAGTGCATAGAAAACACATTCAAGAGATTCAGCCGTGGAAGTTTGCAATAATGTTTGATGCGACTCTGAATTTAGATGGTATGATGCATTTAGTAGCACACTTGTTCGAGAATAGTGTAAAATCTTAGAATGACCATTGTGCCCTTTTTGCTCGAATTTTTGCTAAAAGGATTATTTTTCCCATGGTCCAAAACTTGATAAATATGACTTTTCACCTATAATTATAAAATAACCATTTTGCCCCTAATATCTAAAATTACTATTTTACCCCTGGTCTGAAAAATTACCCAAATTGATTGTTTTACCCTTTGTCAAAAATCCACCATCAACAACCCCTATCCATTCAACAAACTTTCGAAAATAATCAGCTTTCCATTCACATTGTCAAGGCACGGTGAGGTTGATACTCGGGTCAAGTCCTCAAGCCTTGATGAGACGTGGGACAACTGGTTGTAAAGAGAGTTGTTGAACAAGACTTACTTGTAGGTGAAATCCACGGGCGTACGACATCATCTCTCCTATATGCAATTGTTTAGCGTCCAGATCCATTGTTTGGTGATGTTCTAAAGGTGAGCAATCTTTAGGGTCTGTTGGCTTGTTGGCGCCACATGTGGATCCCTTGATGAAGATTTCTCCATAGATTCGTCGAGCCTTTCCTTGTTTCTATGGATTCACGGACGTCCCAGAATCATGTCGTAGTCTGGATCTACATAGCTGTTGATGATGAAGTGGTAATAGACACTCTTTGCCACAAAATGGTAGTGGAAGTGGTCTTTCTAGACCCTTATGAATGACGAAGTTTGGATCTCGTCATCGCATCGAACGTCGATATTAGATATGCTGATGCTGGTAGCATTAGGAACGTTGGTTGGCTCCATCTAGTGACGACTTGAGAAAGGTGAGGACCCATATTTCCCTATACGACAAGAAAGGATGAGAGATATGTCCCTTTAGTGTAGGATTCTCTGGATCTCAATTAGACAGAGAAGCTGGTGCTAGTGGTATAGAGATAAGCCTTTCTTTTTACGACTTTTGCATGGGCCTTTCAGAATTCCACCGGTGTTGAAATTTTATTGTTGATTATTTTCTGGTACCAGATCACGGGATATAAGAACTTCTCTTTTATCTCTTTGTGCATGGGACCTGGAGGTGTTAGTATCAGCAATAAAGTTGGAGGCGTTTCTGGATTTCTCCAAATGATACTTGTGTTGCTTTAGAGGTGGTTGCTCTGTCCGAGTCTTGAGAGGAGCGATTATTTCGTAGCCCTGTCTTCTTATGTTGCACCAATGGTTTCTTTTCTCTTCATCAGATCTGAGAGACTTGGTTGTGCTTGACTATTCATGGCATTTCCAGTAGCACTACTTGAAAGAGTAGCGTCGGTGTTACTAGTGGTGGTGTTTTGAGGAATGGTTCCTGACATACCACCATTGGCGTTACCAGAATTATGATTGATTGCTGGACCTGAATTGATGTTAGTCTATGAACCAGACCTAAGACCCACCTTGTTTTCAAACGGTTGAAGAATTGACTTTCAGATGGTTGAAGAATTGGATTCGTGACCGAGAAATTGATCTCCCACTATGGTCGCTAATTGTTAATACCTAAAAATTGCTCATAGGCAAAAGAATGTACTGTAGATGTACTTTCTTTAGATTCGGAAATCAAAATCGTATAGGACAAGCCTAAACCACAAAAGTGGTTGTTCCACCCTGCTTCGGTCACAAGGAGAGAAGATGGGTTGATCTTAGGGGAGGGAAGCAGAGAACGTTGAGGAAATCAGTGGTAATGAATTGTGTGTAAAGGAGTTGAACCTTGGAGAATAAAGCTTGTGAGATTGATCCGCCTGTTCTGTTTTCTGAATAGGCTAAGTAGCATATTTATGATAGTTAAGAATACACACTTCTTTCTTGTAAGTAGTGGAGGTAGTGAGGAGATGGAGAGATGGATATTGTGGGGGATAATGGTATAATCGCCCATTATGTTTGGAAAGTTTCTGGAAACTGCCAAACCATTACTCTATTATCTTTTAACTTTTATAACCGTCACCACTACTTTGTAACTTCCCCATCATGGGGTGTTGCCACACCGCATGTTGCTATAAACCACCAGACCAATACCTATGAAGAACCCCCCCATGTAATATGTTTTGATTTCACGTAGGAGTTAGTGGAGTCATAGACTCAAACCACGTGAGTAACTTGGGAGTTTGTCGTAGATAATGCTACCAATAAGTTTTATGCAAACCCAGCATGACAATGACATATTTGTGGCATGTTTACAACATGCAATTTGTGTTAACAATAATGGCGCATGCGAGTGCTATAGGCGCGATTAAGGTATTGCTAGAACATGCTAATGTCGTGACTATGGCCTAGGTGATGGTGCTATCAACGAAGGGTGACATTGGCACGAGCAGGAAAGGAATGGCGCTGACACGAGAAGACGAGGATGGCGCGTACAACAGAAAGGTGAGAAGGGGCGATAACGCTGTTGGCAGCGCTAGCTAGTTTAGCGCTGCTGGAAGCTAGCTAGTTACCGCTAGTGCTAGATGTTGGCTGCTGGTGTTAGATATTGGCCGCTGGGAGCATGGATAGGGATGGCACTTGTTGGTGTCGTGGCCATTTCCATGGCCTGCTTAGGGGTTCTCAGTCGCATGAGATTTAATGTTGGCATTATGCTTGGCTTTCATGCAGTGCATACATAACATATTCAAGGAATACATCCGTAGAAGTTTACGACTTGAAATGATGTTCTATACGACTCTCCATTTAAATGGTATGCATCTAATTAGCGTCTTCATTCAGAAATGGCATATCATTTATTCTGAATGTTCACAATTTTGTATAATTAGCGTATTCTGATTAATACAAATAGCTTGCATGGCCGTATATGAAATAATGAGGGTTTAGCCGAGTAAAGCCCTAAAATTTTACGGGCGCATACATATGCAAAAGAGATACAGGATTAATATAGACATGAGCTGAATACGCATTCTCAATTCTCTTGCGTAATATAAGACAAAAGTACGTATCTATAATTCTGACGTCGGGTCAGAGATTCGTTTATTATATTTCTGCAGTCAGGCAGGGTGATTTTACAATTCATGCAATTTTCAAAAATCCACCATCTACAAAGGTAATTTTGGGAATTCAGCTACGGAATATAACACCCAAATAATACTCAAATTGTTCTATACTAGTGGATAATTCATCTAAGAGCTTCATAATTTATGTAAAAATCATAGAATATCTGAGAAAGTCATGGTAAGCACCAGTGTTATTATGATGATTTCATACAATAATGAATGTTAATTCATTCAGTAATTTTGATCGTATATGTAGTCGGCCATATATATAGAGAGAGGACAGGGATGAGCACCTTCCTAAAAACTCTTTGCGGAATATCTGAGGTTTAATATTTCTCAGACCCGGGTCTAAGATATAATTTTACTATCTTATCCTTGAGAAAAAAAACCACCATCTACACTAGGGTTTATGATTGATTTCTAGATTATTCAAGTGTACAATTGGATTAGTATATTGATTGGTTTAATGCTAGTAGAAGTTAAGAGATAAGTGTGATAGTTTCTTAATTCTCTACACACATAGAAATAACGAGACCTTGCAGAGGGGTTCTATGGAGCAATTGCGAGTGCAGACAACACCAACAAGTGAACCTTGAGTTAAGAGTTTAATTACTGGGATCAACATAAATTCACAAAGACTAAAGCGTTCGATTGGGTTACAACTTGAGTGAGCTACTACTTGGTAGTTCAGACGAATAGAATCTGGTAGTCGATAACTTTCGTATCCAGTGATAAAAGGAGTTTTGAGGATAACACTAATCTAGCTGCTATTCTACGGTTGGTGATGAATGATTCTTAGGAAAGATAGATAAGTATACTACTCGAGTTAACGTTTGATAACGACGAATGAATCCTTAATCATCTTCTATTATTATTCTTTTTAATTGATTTAAACAACCAATCCCCCTTAGTATTTATCTTTATTATAGTTATGCTAAGCTAAATAACATCTCAACTACACAGTTCTCTGTGGGAACTATCCTTACTACTGCTATATTACCAGTTAATTAATGGGAAATATATTGACTAATTTGTTACTTACGACACACATCAAATGGGAAAAAATGGATCATAAAAAGTAATGTATCGGGTCAACCAAAATATGTGACGGGGATATGACAGGAATTCATTCATGCCGGACAAGATATATTCACGCGAACGAAGAAAGAAAAAGTACACATGCACCTAGCCACAACAACATAACACCGACCGCCTAGCCAGACGACGACATATATTAGTAATAAAATGATCAAATTATTTATTTTTTTTGTTGATTAACGAGAATTTTGTTTTAGTTGTTTCAGATATTTAAGAAAATAAACAAAACGAGTCGCCCATCAGCAACAAAACACTTAAATTTTATGTTTAAAATTGGTGAATATCGTACTACCTTCATATAAATGGCCTCTAACCGATCCATATGGAGAACATGGTAGAAAGTTCACCCAGTGGCGAAATGTCTAAATCTTGACTGTCTTCTGAAGGCCACTCATAAGAGGGGAAACTTTCCTTGTAGTGAACAGGGAAAGATAGATACCAACCACTAAATGAAAAAAAATGTTAAAGTTTGACTGTCGTGAATGCCATCTACGAACAAGTGTCTTTTCATAAATAATTACACAAGAATAACTACAATATCCAGGATATTGAGTGGTTATTGGGCCCACCCAAAAGACGTATGAGATATTAATGAAGGCAACTCAATTATTATATTAGGTAAAAAAATAATGATTTAGTGATTCGGCCATTAAAAACCTATATTCATGGATGGTTTTATGGTTTTTCCTATTAATTTATAGGATTACATAGACTTAAAGAGTTCTCGGGTTTTAGAAGAGAGAAAGGGGAAGAAGAAACGACCCCTCACTTTTCCTTGTAAGTGGTTATTTATACAAGTTATAGGTCGGTTTTCCATCGTATAGTATTACAACTTTGTCATCAGGTTTAGCTTTCTACCACCTGACCTCTTATCAACTCAGCTTCGTCAGCTCACTTCTGGACCTGAGAAACTCTACTGATTTTCCATCCTGATTGTTAGTAGATGCCATATTTTTCCATCTACAATTAAGTTACAATTGGCTCTGAGCAATAATAAGTAAATCGAAAATGAAGCAAAGGAAAATATTACGGTTACGGGAAAGATCGAAAATTACCAGCGTCACAGGATTCAAAGGCTCAACAAAGTTCCCGACATCATAAATAAAAGATCACGTGGGAAAGGCATCATCACAGCGAAGCAACACATATAGTAAGGTGCTCATATTTGAATGTGGCATACGACAAAGCCCATAAGATCACAAATTTCCAATTCATAAGCGTGCTACAAGATGCAGGAAAGTAATAGAAAATTAATACATGCCTTATAAAAGGATCATTCCATTATAAAATGGCAAAAACGGCACTACGAGTATATCTGATGAGAGGTGATGGAAAACGGCCGCACTCGGGAAAAAAACGTAAATTAAAGACTACAACTAAAAACTACAGTGAGGACCGCGAATGAACTCTATGATTCATAAATTTCGAATTCATAAACGTGCTAGAAGATGCAGGAAAGTCACCTAAAATTAATGCATGCTGAATAAAAGGATCCTCCTGTTACGAAATGGAAAAAACCGCACAATGAGTATATAAGATGAGAGATAAAGGGAAATGGCCGCACGCGGGAGGACTGGAAAAAGAGAAACCGGAAGATAAATACTACAACTAAAATCTACAATGAGGACCGCGAAGTAACTCCCTATATGTCTGCTAGATCTAGCATATCAACACCCACTGATCACGCGCTTCAACACGTTATTTGAATCTCATCGAGAAGGCTACAATATATTTATCCAGACTTTCCCGATTCTGAAACATCGAAGCATGACGAGTTGAATCATATTTCGAGTACCTCTCTGCATAGTCATTCCAAAAGACCACTAACATTCTCAGTCAAAATTTACTATGATTTGATGCCTCAAAATAAATCCGTCCATCATCCACTCTCTTATCTAAGTCGCCATCCTCTCGTGGAAAATACACCGACACAAGCACTCACTGCAAACCTACAAAGAAACAGAAGTCGGGTTAACAAGAGAAGAACGACGAAAAACAAAAAAATAAATATATATATATAGAACCAGAGGGATACTAAAATTGGATCGCGTTACCATTTCATCCACGAATAGGAGAAGAAAGGCACGTTCTCATATTCCGAGGACGAGAGGCACGAATTCCACGGACATGGGTCTCGTCTTCGGGTTTATCCCAAGAAGAAACCCCATCATCTACCATGGGCTTATATCAAGTCTTAATATTTTCCCCAAAAACCTTTTACCTTCTCCGTTTCTTCTATATATATATATGCACAACATAAGGAAAGGTAAATGCCAATTAACATTCATCTCCAAATATCGAAGAAAAACAAGTAAAACGTTTGAAAACACAATTAACATTCACAAAATACTATAAAAATCAAACGAAAATTCGTAGAATAATTACAAAAAAAAAGCAGTACTGTTTTAGGGTGAAAACAAATATACTGTAAAAGAGTACTTTCAGTAAGTTCGAGAGATCAAAATCGAACAGGACAAGCCTAAACCAAGAAATGATTGTTCAAGTCCTGCTTCAATTATAAAGGTGGAAAAGATTGGGTAGGTATTAGGGGAGGGAAGAAAAGAAGGTTGAGAAATTCTCAGTGTGATGAGTAATTTTAGTGTGTAAAGAAGAATGGATTATCTCTGGGATGAATCGCTAATTTTGTATTTCTTAGTTGTTTCTCCTTGTTGTCCTGTTTTCGAATAGATGAGACCATCTATTTATATTTTCATAGAAGACACACTAATTTCTCATAAATTGTGGAAGTTAGGGAGAGATGAAGAAGTGACGATTGTGGAGATTGTAGTGGAGTCATGTCCGGAAAGTAGGGAAGACTTGTATGACCACTACTCCTCGTCCTTTCAACTTCTCTGCAACCGTCCCACTACTTATTACCTTCTTGTTCGTGGATATGTTGCCACAATGCACGATTGCCGTAGATCGCCATACCAATACCCCAATGAGAATCCTCCCATGTTTTGTATTTGATATCTCATATATTGATCGTGGAATCATGAACCACTACTGTTTTAATGAGGTCAAGCCAAGTCAAATGACTTGCTAGATCAGTGAGGTAAGTCATGTAACTCACTGAATTGGTAATCAGACTGATCAGAGTCAAGTCTGACAAGTTTAGTAATCATATACTAACTTTGAAATAGCATAGCATAATTCTAATGGCCAAATGTGAGCTTAGAAGTGACTTGGCATAAATCTGGAAGATGTTTGAGGCCATGATTGTAAAGAGATTCTTAAGCAAGAAAGCTTATTAGATAACCATATAAGATTAGTGTTGGTATTATGTTAATATCTAAAAGAATGACGCATTTCTAAGAGAAGCAGCTAGCAAGGTTAATATCAGAATCTAGCAAGGAAGCTATCTTTTTAGCCACGAAGGATAAAACGCTATTTAGGAGGCTAACGTTTCTTTTTGTAAAGGCTAGGACGCTACTAGGTCAAAATAGGTCAACACCAAGGTCAAGGAAGCTTGAGCCAAGGAAGCTTGCGCCAGGGAAGCTTATCGCCAAGGAATATTGCACCAAGGAAGCTTATTGTCAGGGAAGCTCGCGTCAAGAAAGCTTTCACCAATGAGGATTATTGCCAGGGAAGCTCACGCCAAGATAGCTTGTGCCAAGGAAGCTTATTGCCAGGGAAGCTCGCGCCAAAGAAGCTTATTTCCAAGGAAGCTCGCGCCAAGGAAACATGTGCCAAAGAAGCCTATTGCCAAGGAAGCTCGCTCCAAGGAAGCTTATCGCCAAGGAAGGTTATTGCCAGGGAAGCTTGCGCCGAGGAAGCTTATTTCCAAGGAAGCTCGCGCCAAGGAAGCTTTCTCAAAGAAAGACTTTGGCAAGGAAGACTGTAGCCAAGGAAGACTGTGAGCAAGGACACTTGCCAAGAACGCTTGTGGCCAAGGAAGCTAGCGCCTTTTGCGCTAAGGTTAAAACGTTAGCGCCAATGCGCTGCTAGGCCAAAAGGCTAGTGCTAGCTTGGCGCTAATGCGAGAAAAAGCTAAGGTGATCCTAGCTCAGGCACAATGCGTCTTCGAAGGAATTGTTCCTTGTTTTTGGCGCGTCCAAGAGGAATGATGCATAATTTCGTGACTTTTCTTTGAGCAAAGTGATAAAGTGGTATACTTTAAGCTCAGGAAAATAATTTGTGATGTGTTCTTTGCAAAAAAAGCGTAAAGCTAAAATGTATTTTGTGGATTAAGCATTAGCTACTCCCAAATTTAATAAATATTATTGAAACGTCGATGCGCATTCGAGTCGAGTTCAAAGAATTCAGATGTAGAAATTATACGACTTGAGATTGATTCTATATATCATAAATATTGTGAATATTTGAGAGGCTATTATATCAATTTAGAATGCCTGTAGCTATTTATAAAGACTTGTTCTTAATTCTCTTGCGGAGTATAAGTATTGTTAATTCTCTTGCGGAATATAAGTAGAAATACAGTATTTCGTACTCTGATGTGAAGTCAGAAGGATGCGCACAAACATGTGCGGATACTTCTATGTTCCTGCAACTAGGAAAAAAGGATATTTTACAATTATGACCCTGGTCAATAACCCACCATCTACACGTACAATCAAGATTAGCCATCCCCAAAAAACTAAGATACATAGGAAAACAAGAACAAAAGAAGAAGAATAAGAAAAATAAAATAAAATCAAGGAAAAAAGAACTATTTATTAATAAACTAACTCCCAAAGTACCATTCTACCGTTTTGTGTAAACTCAACAGACATAGGGGCTAAAAGAAGACACACTTGAAATGAACAAACGCGAGGGGATAAAAATACACACACCAAAATCAAAGATACACGACCATGATTAGTTTTACTTCACTCTTTTCTATGTTCTCGCTTAAAGTAAAAAAAATGGCATAATGTAGATATATATCGTTATCTACATAAGGTACCCATAGTCCTAAAGGCAAATTATTGAGGTAGCAAGCCCAAGTCATTATATTAGAATAGTATAAAATTTATGTAATTTAACGATGGTAGTCGATCTTAACTTGTATTGGATCATGGAGGGTTTATCTCCATGATCCCTATAAGTAGGAACCCTTAAATTAATCTCCAAGCTAAGGGTGGAACCCTGATATGAATTTGTTCTTATTTTCATACATTTATCTCTACTTGGTTTTTACTAGTTTCACTTGGGTACAAGTTGTGTAGATATCAACAACTACAATTGGATATGTTTTTTTAATGTTATTTTTTTCGTAGTATTTGGTATAATATGCAGACTAACCCTTCTCTATTGAGATCGACAATGAAGGTCTAAATATACTCATAACATACTCAACCCACATGTGAAACAAATAATATGGGAATTGAAATGCCAGATATGCCATAATCATGTGGTTTATCTAGAAAGCAAGATGCTTTAAGAAATTCAGGAACCATGACCAATATCCACGCACTCTGCATGGAAATTAAAAATTATCTTGATATTTTTTCTCCTCTAAAATTTTCCCACATGGATGACTTAGTCCCCCTACCCCATTGGGTTAGAGTAGACTAGCAGATTGGTCTTCAAAAATTAACTTTGATGCCTATTTGATATCACAAATAATGCATGTACTTGACTAATTCTTTGTGATTTTCATGACACTCAGATTGGCAAAGATGACGTTTTTGCCTTCTCAAATATTTAAAGAATTGGATCCAACAATAACTTTCAAGGCGGTACGTTGGATAAGAAAGTTGGAGCTGAACCAAGTGAAAATGGAAGGAAATATTTAGAATGTTATATATATTTTTTTTAATAAACGGAATGTTATTTCACTCTTAATAAAAATCAGTATCAATTGGAAGTTGGGTAGCACTGACACGCCATTTTTAATAGAGTGTTCACGTTTAACTGTGTGTCGAACTCGGGATGTGGACCCAACACAGCTACGAAGCGTGTCAAATGCGCACATGGCCACGTCCGACATGTTTTTTGATAGGACATGTTTTTGATGTAGATAGACACAACGAGGACGCACTTCGGACGTATATCTTTTTGTTCTATTAGAAATTATCTTGTGTATTCACTTTATTAACTAATTACTCAAGACAATTCCATCAAAATAAAATTATAGACATATAAGATTATTAGGCTTGATACTTATAAACAGTAAAATACATAAAAGTTCACCCATTAACATCAACATCTAAATTATCAATCAAATCTAACACCTATGCTAAACTATAAACCAACTATTTTCTAACAGAGTGAAACAGCCGTAATAGTTATCTTCATCGGCATCAATTTTTCCTTAGTGTGAAGTTATTGTTAAATCATTTCATCATTCAGTTTGGTGATGCATATGAACTGTGAAGTTATTGTCTTAGTTAGTCTGCTTCTTATTCATAGAAGATTAAGATAATTTATGTAATGATTCTAGTGAAGGAAGACAGTCAAGACACTAAGAGAGAGATAGGAGGCGGAGAAGAATAAGTTACATTATATGTTGTAAGGCCAAGTTCTATACACATACCAAACTAGCCAAGTTTCCAATTTTGAGCCACCATAGACAGGAAGAATATACAAATTTTCTAGGCAAACCATTATGTTTTCCTATTTTTCCATTGCAACAAAGTCTCTGTCGAGCGATAAAGACTTCGTCGCTTGATAAAGATTCGGTCGCGCGGTATAGTTTTTATCGCCAGCGAACAAGTCCATGTCGTTGAGTATATGGTTTCTAATAACATATCTTCTTCTCTCCTACTTTTTAATTACTCTAATATATTTTATCATAAACTATAGTAATGTAAAGGTCTCATATTAATTACACATAAAAAGACTAATTTACCCTTCAGTGTTTGTTATTTTTAGCTTGCGTCTCACCAGTTTGTGGTGAATTTGAAACAAATCAAGGGCAAATACGTTGTTATTATTTCTAAACACCCATCGGAATCTTATTTCAAAAAAAATTCAAAGTTACAAAAATGAAGAACTCAGATACCAATTTCACGAGTTCGAGTTGCTGCTTCGACATTATAATTTCTTCTTCTTACTTGTATATATCGATCAAAACCAGCTGATCGACGGAAAAAATTGCAACATACTCCCTCCGTTTCAGGAAAAGAGTTATTTTTCCTATTTGCACAATTGTTAAGGCAAGATGATAACTTTTGTAATTTACTTCCAGATTTACCCTAACAAAAAGTTTATTACTACATATATCTTTATAATGAGAATAATAACATTTCTTAAAATAATAAGGGTAGTTTTGAAAGTTTGTAATATTGAAAATGAAAGTAACTCTTTTGTTGGAACAAAAATTTAAAGAGAAAGTAACTTTTTTCCTGAAACGGATGGAGTAATAAATTCTATGAACTACCAAAATCAAATCGTACAACATTGTGATTTTGTACGTTAAGATGGAAACGAAGTTTAAGCCCTTTGGGGTACAAATTGTGAAAGATTTAGGGAAGTTTTTAACCGTGAAATCAGTTGAAAATAACATGTATTGCTTCGATTGATTCTAGTAATGAATGAAGAGGATTAAGGGGTGAATTAGGGGTTGCATGTGTTCATGGAGTTGGGTTTATTCTCAAACAAGAGCTGTATAAAGCTTTAGGTTGTATTTGAGCAGAGCTTTTTAGTTGTAAAATCAGAAGAACAAGTTGTTGTTGTGATTTTTCGTGGATGAATTGTGACTGATTGATGGAGTTTTAATAGTATAAATAAGATTAGAAAATTTGGATTACATGAGATAGAAAAGATCTTATGACATTAACAATTATCATATTCCTCCATCAACATCGACAAGCACACTACATGTTTGTAAAAAGTACTGAACGACTATTTCAGTTTGCACCAGAACCACAATAACCCTTCCTGACCCTGACGTCAACACCAACAACTTGAGTACTCGCAAGGATTTGGTTTCAACTGTACTTGGTTTTTGAAGCTTATTTTTCCTTCTTGAAATTTGATTGTGTTAATTGGTAAACATGAGTAGCTAATTTTTAATAGCCCAACAAATTGTTGGTCACTATTTCTTGGAATGGGGAGTAATCGACCCTTGGGTATATGACCTCGCATAAGTCCCTGAATCATTGATAATGAATTAAGATTCTCAAAGTCAACGGGTCTTTGAGTTTTATGTTTTCACATTTTAACTCACAGAAAACGTTAGGTTCATGCTCAGGCTGCAGGCATACATCGCGTGCGATTTAACTAGTTTTTATTATATAAAGTTCCTATGAAATATATTATAATACCTAAAATTTTATTGATGTATTTTATAATAGTGGTAAATAAAGTTTGTTCAAGATTTGTAAGGATTTGTTTTTAAATCTAATTTCTTAGACTAAAAATAGCAAAACTCAAATAAAATTATTAATAAAGTTGAGAGAGAACTGAGGCTAGGATTTCACTATTTTCCAATTTTTAAAGTGATTAAATTCAATAATTATAATTATGCAATTCTAACATTTAATTTGATTCTAAAATTTTACAACAAGTAGATTTTCAGAATAACAATCGTATAACAAAAGCATGGAACATTTAAAACCTAGGCCAAAGCATGTACCATCTAACGAAATCATAATTGCTTAACAAAAATCATTAAATCAATTTTTAATCAAGGCAATTAATCATAAATGAATTGCATAAATTAAATAAATAAATATTATCAATTAATCTTTGGAAAATTAGCGTCCTCCGTCGCCTCAGAGATGGGGTTTAGCTCCTCATTGTATTGGAAAAACCATCAAAAATATATTTTATAGCTCAAAAGGTGCTTACAATGGTGAAATAATAGTAACACAGGAAATTTGATATGCTTATAAGCGTTACAGACAAGTGTTTTCTGCGTTACAGAAGAAAGAAAAGAAGACAGGAAGAAAGAACGGACTACAGGTGTTGTTGAAATACGACTGCTTCAGCAACACTATCAACGACACTTCTCTGACGCCTTATGTTCTTCATCTTCTCTTTCACTAGCAGAAAAAGGTATTTTTGCTAGATTGTTTCTGTCGATCTCTGGCCACCTTCTCTGCGTATCCTAAGCTCTCCCCCATACTCTTTGATCACTCCATGACCTTCGACACTCTTTTATAAACCCATAACATCTCCCAAATCTTCACATTTAATCTTCACAGAATTCTCTTTTAAATGAGAATAATATCCGGGAATAAAAACTCTTCAATTTTCACGTAAATCTCACAAGATATGTTGATTCTTTCACGTATCGTTTGGTTATGTATATATGGCTACGATATTCTCTGATTTTAATCCCACAAATCACGTGAAAATATCAATCAAAATTAATACATAATATTCACGTATTTGAAATGATTTTCCCGCCTATTTCAAAATTTGAATTAAGTGAGGTGGGTGCCCTCATCCAATGTGTGTGCCTTTAGTAATTCTTCATGGGTGCCTTTAACACTTTTTTTGGGTGCCTTTAGTAGTTTTTTCGAGCCAATTTTTCCAACAATGTTTATTTTCCGGAAATACCTATAAATACATAAAAACACAATATTAGTATAAAATGAGTTCCAACACTATAAAGGTTGAGAGCAAATTAGACACAAAAATGTGTCTATCAAATACCCCCAAACTTATTATTTGCTAGTCCTCGAGCAAATTTAATCTAGAAAATCCTAACTCACTGTCGCAGGCATCGCGATTGCACTTAGCGTGTGCAACAAGCCTTTGAACCCATAGGTGTCCCTATTGGACGAGTTTTAGTCTCGTGAGGGTTTACAAGAGGTGTACCCACAAAGCCTTTTACTCCAAATTCTAGCTACCTGTGAACGATTGAGGATAGACACTAAAAAAACTATTTAGTTGGCATACTAAATTCTTCGCCTAAAAGAATCATTACCCTATATGAGTCCAATTGCTGAACACGAGTTTTCACTCAGCGTACTAAAATTCATACAAGAATTCAAAACTCTACTTAATAGTCGTTCAGCCACGATACTCATAATCTATCAAAGTACAATCACATGGAAAGATTTAGAAGATGGATATAGATAAAATGAAGTTTACGCATGTTGACTAAGGTGAATGGTGTTTCCATATCTGTCTGAAGGTCAGTGCCAGGATGAATGGCTTGAGATATGCTCCCACTAGTCTTATTTCTTAAACTAATATCGACTCAGCTGGTACATACAAGGTTCCCAGCGGTCGATTTATTGAACATATTTTAAATGTACTGACAACATGATTGGATCAAATGAATCCAAGCGCATGTTCCTTATCAGCATTGTACATGGTAGTTCTCATGGATCCTACGTTCCACGCTTGCTTAGGCGACGGAGACAGGGAGAACAAATATATATTGCTATCAAACTGTCAATCATTTTTATTTTATTATATTTTTTTTATTTTTTATTATAATAATTATTATTATTTATTTTTTTTTTTTTTTTTTATTATTTCGAATAATGGTCTAACTAATACAATAGTGGGCCTTGATCTCAAACACTTCATCCTGGCGGTGATAACAATTTGATACTGGTGCCCCACCAAATCACTTAGAGAAACACAAAAATTACAAAAATAAAAACAGAAGGTGATATGGTCAAGATAGATTCCGAGATATGGTGACAACTATCATGTTATTTCTAACACCTGAGCTAGGCATCCTTTTATGAATAGACCATTTAGCTGGGCACACCAATTCCTATAGAAAAAGAGCTAAGTTTCCATCTACCTAGAATGGTTAGTGTCATCCTGAATAATTCATAAGTTTTTAGACTTTGGAGTTTCATGTTTCACTAAAAGTTTCTCCCTTACCCCCGAACTTAAATATAACATTGTCCTCAATTTTCTAAAGATGAATGATTAAATATATATAAACAAGGAGAAACTGTTACCAATTGATGGAAAGGAGTTAAGGAAAGATATTACCATGTTGCATGAGCATGGGTTACCTCCCAAGAAGTGCTAAGTTTAAAGTCTTCAACCAGACTAAGAAAGAATTAGTCACCTCACTAAATCATATAGAAATAGTCGGAACAACTGTGGGTCATTTGAATAAAACAATGTTATCCAAAATAAAAGGAAACTGCAACAGACCCAGAAAGTGAATAAGCCGAGTACAACCTTATCCCTATCTAGTGTTTTGTTTATGACAACTACATCTAGTTGAGGTTCAGGTTCGGGCTCTATGAAAGGGTCTAGATAAATCTCTGTGTACTGAATTTCCTCATAGGAAGGATCCGGAGGATCGGGTTGTAAAGTCTGGAAAAACTCAAATAATACATTTAAGGCACATAATATAACCTGAATAATTGTGGATCCTCAAAGTCAATCAGATTTGACCCACACAGTTGACTACAATGAAGGTGGTCATTCTTAAGCAAATGTGTCGATTTTAATTTCCTAAAGTAATTAGGCTTAGTCTTAAAACTTAATAAATGACACATTTGAAATTCAAACGTTCACACATATGAAAGAAAATATTTTGGTGGGAAAACAATGTCAATCTTGGTATTATTTCCTAGGTGAACCACCTCGACCAGAGGATGGGTTTCTAACAACTGAACTTCGTTTTGAACATCAACATGCTCAAAGAATCTAGTTTGAAGATGATCTTGAGAAATGGTAGAGATATCAGTAATATCAGGAACATGCAAGTCCTCTGGGTATTTCGATGCAAAGTGATCCAACAAAACTTGAGAAGCACATAATTCTAACCCTAAATTACGATACTTTTGGAAGTCTAGGGGTCTAGAAATAACCTCTAAGTTGGGTGAATGATCTTGTGAGATAGATTCATAGATGGAATTGGGAAAATCATCTACAGAATCATCCACAAGGTCATATATATATTCGGTGTGGAGTGGAGAGTCACTACAAGAATGATCATCATCATCAGCATATAATACTTCTCATTTATCATTAGAGGTGATTCTTCTACAAAGGTATTTGGATCACTAGCTTTCAACTTCTTGAGGGCATCCCTCCAAGACAAAGAATCATCGATACCCCCAAACTTAGAGTGGACATTACTCTCAGATGGACTAAAAATTGTTGGTTGGATTCTAGGGTCCTAAACTACACTCAACTTCCTCTATAGTATTAAAATTCTCTAAGAGTCTATCATCTTCTAAAATAGTAGTATCTCTAGTCAAATCCTCTTCCTTTTGAATAGGTAAATAATCATTAAAATTATTTTGATTTGAAACAGAAATAACACTATCACCATAAAGTACAATTGGAGTGACAATTTCTTTATCACTCTTCCTGTATATTTCAAGTTCTTCACCAATATTATCCTCATCATAATATGAAGATTTTGGAACCTCGTCTAAATAAGTAGTGTTACCAATTCTATCCTCTTGACTAGGTGAATAATTATCTAGGGTATCACTATATTGGAAATTAAGATCATTTTGAGCAATATTATTCTTTGCAAAAATTTCATTCATACTTAATAAGAACTTATTTCTATCCTCAGTCATCTGCTTTATGGTCTTCTTGTATCCTCAGTCAACTCCTTGACGGAACTCTCTATAGAAACAACTAGATCATAAAGATTGCTAGGTTGTAACTGACCGTGTGATTCTTCTAGAGGAATAATAGGTTCATTATAAGTACTAAATTGCACATGTTTTAGGGCATCCCTCCAAGACAAAGAACTCGAATTTCGCTCATTTTCATGTTCATAAGACGGGTATATGTACGAATAGTAATTGGGATCACCTTGGTATGAACCATAACCTTCAAAAGGTTGGTAGTGGTCCCAAGTACTATCCACACTATGGTCATAGTAAGGGTAATGCTCTTTTTGAAACTCAGTCGAATATTTATTGTAATACTAGCTTGACATTTTCTAACAAAAATTTCCTAATAAATTTACAAAAAATCTAAGAAAATAAATCCTAACAGGAAGGGGTTCTAATCATACACAAACAAGGACGACTCAACCAAATCAAACCTACTGAATCTAGCAAATAGAAGGCATGATGGTTCCACTTAGATTGTTTCTAGACCATCTTCTGTTCTTCCAAAATGCAACTAGTTAAAGTTTTGGCGAATCTCTCAGAACGATCCGAATTAGATTAAGTCGAAAAGAAAAATGATAAGATCTAAGGAGATTTGATAACCCTGTCTCTTTGTCACTTTTCCCTGGGTTACAAGGCGGCTCTAATCAACTTAAAATAATCTTCTTGAACCTTCAGTTAGGCTAATAAAGTAACCAATACAGTCCTTTTGAACGAGTTTCGTATAAGCTCGTGACTCTATCGGTCTCTTTCTAGTCAAATTTTAGGCTTAGGTTCGCGTAGGTAACGTGTTCATAAGTCGGGCAAGAAGGAAACAGTGATGAAATCCGAGTCCTTATCTTATATGGCCAGTCCTTTCCCTTTACTAGAAAATAAATCCGTATTCAAGTCCTCAACATATATGCATTATGAAGGAATACAGAAAACCCACTGACAGGGGATTCGTGGGTTGATCGAGTCTTACCTCCCGTACCAGACGGGCGATGAACCGTTGAAGTCGACTCAGGCCACCGACTCCTATGTCAGTGTACGAACCCGAGGGGCCGAGACAATATCGTAATTGTCGTCCTTCCATGTGCAGTTTATATTTAATACCCTTCTGTAGGGTTTAAAAATAATTAATAAAGATCAAAAGTTCAAAGTCTAAAAATAAGAAAAAAAAAAAATTATTAAAAAAATAATAATTTCCTAATACAATTTTCTAAAAAGAAAAATAAAAACCCTAAAAAAATTAAAAAAAAAATTAACTAAAAAAATCTTGTCTTCTATTTCTGTTCTTTTCGCTTTGTCTATGACTCCAAGTCTTTAATCAAATATAATAGTTAGCTCCAATTTCTTTTTGATCCAAAACCTGTAATACAAAGAAAATACCCAAAAACGTAAAATAGGACAAATAAAAATATAACTAAATAATTAATCTAAAAAAAAATCTAAAAACAAGTCCTCGTCGGCGACGTCAAAAATTGATGTATTTTATAATAGTGGTAAATAAAGTTCGTTCAAGACTTGTGAAGATTTGTTTTTAAATCTAATTTCTTACACTAAAAATAGCAAAACTCAAATAAAATTATTAACAAAGTTGAGAGAGAACTGAGGCTAGGATTCAACTATTTTCCAATTTTTAAAGTGATTAAATTCAATAATTATAGATATGCAATTCTAACATTTAATTTGATTCTAAAATTTTGCAACAAGTAGATTTTCAGAATAACAATCGTATAACAAAAGCATGGAACATTTAAAACCTAGGCCAAAGCATGTACCATCTAACGAAATCACAATTGCTTAACAAAAATCATTAAATCAATTTTTAACCAAGGCAATTAATCATAAATGAATTGCATAAATTAATTAAATAAATATTACCACATAATCTTTGGAAAATTAGCGTCCTCCATCGCCTCAGAGATGGGGTTTAGCTCCTCATTGCATTGGAAAAACCCTCAAAAATATATTTTATAGCTCAAAAGGTGCTTACAATGGTGAAATAATAGTAACACAGGAGATTTGATACGCTTATAAGCGTTATAGAGAAGTGTACTCTGCGTTACAGAAGAAAGAACGGACTACAGGTGATGTTGAAATACGACTGCTTCAGCAACACTATCAGTGACACTTCTCTGACGTCTTATGTTCTTCATCTTCTCTTTCACTAGCAGAAAAAAGTATTTTTCCTGGATTGTTTATGTCGATCTCTGGCCACCTTCTCTGCGTATCCTAAGCTCTCCCCCATACACTTTGATCACTCCATGACCTTCGACACTATTTTATACACCCATAACATCTCCCAAATCTTCACATTTAATCTTCACAGAATTCTCTTTTAAATGAGAATAATATCCGGGAATAAACTCTTCAATTTTCACGTAAATCTTACAAGATATGTTGATTCTTTCACGTATCTTTTGGTTATGTATATATGGCTATGATATTCTCTGATTTTAATCCCACAAATCACGTGAAAGTATAAATCAAAATTAATACAGAATATTCACTTATTTGAAATGATTTTCCCGCCTATTTCAAAATTTGAATTAAGTGAGGTGGGTGCCCTCATCCAATGTGGGTGCCTTTAGTAATTCTCTATGGGTGCCTTTAACACTTTTTTGGGGTGCCTTTAGTAGTTTTTTCGAGCCAATTTTTCCAACAATGTTTATTTTCCGGAAATACCTATAAATACATAAAAACACAATGTTAGTATAAAATGAGTTCCAACACTATAAAAGTTGAGACCAAATTAGACACAAAAATGTGTCAATCACTTACAAATACCCCACTATACAGAAATAAAAATATTTTCTATTAATAAAGGTCCCATTAAACACAACTATATATATTATTTTATTAAAATTTTCCAGTTGTACCATAGTGGAGAAACACATTTTCCCATCCACATGGCATGGTAAATACAAATATTTTCCCATTCCCATAGGATTTAGCCTAGGAGTAAGTTAGATAATTAGCTTGCTAGGTTTTTGTATTTGAAAACAAATTACCATAATTACCCTTAAACACACGTTACACATGCATTGGCGATTGTGCCACTCGGCCGAATTACAATCTTATGGAAAAGTATGCATTGGCTTAATGCTACTGTATTGTACTTGGTTTTAACGTGTATTTGGACTTTGATTTCTATGTTCATAATATGTATATATATATATATATATATACACACACACACATGTCCGCGTCCTACTTTTTTTGAGAACTAACCGTTTCCATATCCGCGTCGCGTCGTGTCTGCGTCGTCATGTCCACGTTAGTGCTACCCATATTGGAAGGCAATAACCCCACCAAAGAAAGCTTAATTTATTTCTACATCTGTTGTTAACTCATATTTTCTTTTTATTAAGTGCACATCTATCCAGGTGGCATAGATGGCCTAAGAATTGATTTCCAAAGTATTGATGGTGGGTTTTTGACAAGGGAATGAATTGTAAAAGTTACCTTGCATGGCTGCCAAAATATAATAAACGAATTCCTTACGAGCATCAGAATTATGAACATTACTGTTATCTTACATTCCGCAAGAGAATTGAGATTGCATATTCAGCTTCTGGCTAAACTATCCTTATAGCTCTTTGGCATATATATGCACCAGAGGAATTTCAGAGCTTTATTCAACGAAAAACCTCGTTATTTCATGAGCACTCGTAAAAATACTTGTATAAAACAGAATATACTGATTATACATAATCACGAATATTCAGAATAAAGGATACACCATATCTGGATAAAAGCATTAATTGGATGCATACCATCTAATTACAGAGTCGCATCAAGCATAATTTCAAGATCGCAAACTTCCACGGTTGAATCTCTTGAAGATGCTCCGTATGCACTGCACAAAAGTTAGGCATACATGCCAACAATTAAATATCACAAGACTGAGAAACCCCAAATAGGCCATAGTCATGGTCATAGCATTAGTCAATGTCAATAAATAATAGTATATAAGCAATAGCCCTGCTAACAACATGCACAGGCTTTAGTAAGCCCTAAGCCATGCCTCCAACACAAGTGTGTCAAATAATAAAAGAGACAAAAGCAATAAAGCCATGAAGCTACCAAAGCCACGAAATCCAACAAATCCGCGAAACCACGGAGAAGTGCTAGTCACAACACGAGGTGGTCCACAACAGCGCTGGCTGCAGCGCACGCGCTGCTGCTGCTGTGCACCATGCTTTATTGTCGCGCCCACACTTCGTGCTGCTGGGTTCCATGCTTCATTGCTGCCGCACATATTTTTGCTGCAACGACAATTCCTTGCTTAAGTTAGCACCATTATTCGCTCAAGCTAGCACCAGTACTTAAGCCATTACTACGACATAATTGGCATAAAGTCTATTAGAAACATTATTTCACAACAAGTTTCATGGCTTTGAAGCCATGACCCTACCAACTCTTACGAGACATCAAATCATATTACATGGGGGAATAAAACATGGGGTTTAGTATGGCGGTTACAACAACATGGGCGTAGGAATACCCCATGACAAGTAAGTTATAGAGAAAGTGGTAAGTTGGAGCGGTTGAAGAGATAATGAAGTAGTAGTCTAGAAGTTTCCAGAAACTTCCCAAGACAAACTAGATGGTTATTCCCACAACTTCCACTACTTTACAAGGAAAGTGTGTGGTACCAAAACATTATAAATAGGCTGCTTAGCCAATTTCAAAAACAAGTCACAAACGGAGAAGAGATAGAAAATAATTCTCATGAGCTCTGTTAATTTACTACCACAACACACAATTCTACACATAAATCATTCAACTTTCTTTGCTTCCCTCACCTAAGATCAACCCATCTTTGTAACCGAAGCAGAACAAATACAAATATCCTACTTATTTGGATTTATTTTATACGATTTTGATCCTCAAACCTAAAAAGTACTTCTACAGTATATTGTTTTGACTGAGAGAAATTTTTAGGTACAAACACAAAGCTAATTCGTGCTCATATAGTATTATATTTGATGTGTTTCCTAGATTTTTTGTTTAATAGTTTGAACGAGGATATTAATCAGTTTATAATGACCAGGACCCTTTTCTAATCTCTTGATTAACGATCATTTATTTTATTTACCAATTGTTTTTTTTTTACAAGGGTACATTAAATTGTAATAAGGAAAATAAAAATACATCAAAAAATTTTATTTTGGATGCAAAAATACATTAGTTAAAATGATAAAATTATGGAACATCAATCTTATAGAAATGAGCCGCTTCCAGCATTGTCCCGTTAGTCATGACTCGTGAGTTTACTGTATGCATGTTATATATAATAGCACTTAAAAGAGTTTACACTCTTATTTGTGGGGAAAAACGAAGTAAAAGGTAATTTAGGAAAAGTGGGGTGAGTAGGTAATAATTCGTTAATCCTTAAACATTTGTACTGATGAAGTACTTTTTTTAGATTGGAGAGATCAATATGTATAATTTTTTCCTAAACCAAGAAATGGTCGTCCAGTCTTGCTTCAGTCACAAAGGAGAAGGAGACTGGTTGGTCATAAGGAGAGAAGCGAAAGAACGATTGAGGTCAGAGTATCAGACTTTATGGGATGTAATTAGTGTGAATAACTATGAACAATTCTCTGTATAAGAAGATGATATGATCGAGTTGTTCGACTTGTATTAAACTCAGACTTGGAATTGTCGTGATCTGACTTGTTGTGTTCAATAAATTGATAAATCTATTTTACAGTCAAGCTATTGTAACTGTTCTCCTGAACTCTTCTCTGGAAGGAAGTGTCGATGGTTCAGTAGTGGTGAAGTGGAGAAGGTGGAGGAAGTGTTGACAACTACTACCCACTTAGATTAAGGTTCAATTGACAGTTACTCAACTTAGCACTCCTCTACTCAACTACTGATCAAAATTTCCAGAGTTTTCTCTGTAGTGGGTGCATTGCTACACCATGTGCAGTAGACCGCCAGACCAATACCCTAGTGAATATCCCCTAATTTATGATATTTTACTTAAGACCTGTCTAGCTTGACTAGGCTGATGAGTCTTAACAGAAAAAATAAAATAAAATAAAATTTATAGTTATTTTATTTACGAGGAGTAGTATTTTCAACTAGGTCAATTTGCATTGACATGCTTATTTTGTAGAAATAAGTATATGTTGTTGAGCATGAGAAAATTTATGTGAAGCCATAAAATCTATGAGTGTGAGGCCACATATATGAATGAGTCCTAGTATGGCCTTTGATAGGAAATTAGGGTTTTGAAGCTTGTATATGTGAAGCAAACCCAAACAAGCAAGCATTTATAGCTAATGCTAAGGTGGGTGATCTTAAGAGTTAATGCCTAAGTCACATTAGATTTAATACTAAAATGCATTAGTGGTTGGGCTTTGTTAGTACCTAAAAATTGATTCTAGGAAAAACAATGTGTTATAGAAGTACTTTATTTAGATTCAGAGATCAAAATCGTACAGAGCCAGCCTAAACGACAATAGTAGCCGTTTCGCCCTGCTTTGGTCACGATGAGAGGAAATGGTTTGATCTTAGGGGAGGTAATAAAAGAAGGTTGAAGGAAACGAGTGTGTTGAATTGTGTATAGAGTTATAGAACTATTGAGAAAGTAACAGAGCTTGAGAGATTCGTAAGCTTGTTCTGTTTCTGAAATGGGCTGAGTAACCTATTTATAATAGTAAAGAGTACATACGTTTCCTTGTAAAGTTGTGGAGATAGTGAAGAGATAGATATGTAGGAGTTATGGGGTTAATGGTTTAACCTCCTTGGAATCTTCGGGAAACCATTACTCCATTACTCATTTACTCCATTAACTACTTTACACTTTCTACGAATTTGTAACTTACTTATCATGGGATGTCGTTACACCCATGTTGTTATAACCGCCAGACCAAAACACCATGTTTAACCCCCCATTAGGATTTGATTTCTCGTAGAGTTAGTGGAGTCAAGAACTCAAAAGACGTGAATAGTGTGTTGTAAGATAAAGCCACTGATGAGCTTGTATCAACACATCATGATTTTGGCTAAGTATTGGTGCCAATAGCACGAGCAAGAGTGAAGGGCTAAAAGCCGCGCTAAGGGAGAAGAGAAAAATTGGTACTAGCATTGTTGCCGGCAGCGCTAAGTATTTTAGCGCATGTACTAGCACGGACACTAGCGTCGCTGGCATCACTAAGTCCTTAGAGCCTGTGCTAGCACACGCTAGCGCTGCTGGCAGCGCTAAGTCCTTAGCGCCTGTGCTAGTATATGCACCAGTGTTGGTGGTAGCGCTAAGTTCTTAGCGTGGGCACTATCGCTGCTGGTGATATCCATTTCTTCCCTGGTGCTAGTTATTGCTCGTTTGGCGTATTCACTTTAGTAGCTTTGTTATCTTTTTGGCCTTGTGGCTTTTCTTTCTATATTTTGGCACATGTGTGCGTTGTTTATTTGTGTTAAGAGTGTGGAAAGGGTTTGCCAAGGCTTGCACTCGCCAGTTCCATGGTTATTGCTTATGCACCACTGGCTTTGACATTTGCTAATGTTGTAGCCATATTTATGGCCTATTTAGAGTTTCTCAGTCGTATGAAATTTTAATGTTAGCGTTATCCTTAACTTTTATGAAGTGCATACATACCATATTCAAGAGATTCAGCCGTGGAAGTTTGCAATCTTGATATTATGATTGATGCGACTCTGTAGTTAGATGGTATGTATCTAAATAAGCATTTTTATTCAGATATGGCGTAACCTCTATTCTGAATGTCCGCAATTTTGTATAATCAGTGTTTGATTAACACAAATAGTTTATATGAATGCACATGAGATAATGAGGTTTTAGATAGGTAAAGCCCTGAAATTCGGGAAGTGCATAAATATATAAAGAGCTACAAAGATAATTTAGCCACGAGATGAATATGCATTCTCAATTCTCTTACGAAATGTAAGATAACAATATGTATTTATAATTTTGATGTCGGGTCAGGAATTTATACATATTTATTTCATATTTCCGCAGCTAGGAGAAAAGCAATATTACAATTTTCTCCTTTGTCAAAAAAAATCCACCATCAACATTAAGTCCCCTGCTTAGTGCAGTACAGTAATATTTCGTGGTACGCACTAGATTGTGATTTTTCTTTTACTGATATAAGCAAAATAAATTATCAGGCTTAGTTGTCACATATTACTAGTATTTTTGATTTGGTGACGCTCCATTGATGTCGAACAATTGTTGAAAGAACAATAGTTGAGGTAGTAGTGCTTGCAAGTGATAAAACATCGTCTGGAGGGTTTAAGCTAGTGAAGCGTGGATGATTTGTACGACAGAGAGACCAAAATTGACCCGTGTACAACACAGGATCATGGTTTCAAAGAGGAAACCCTGGTTTGAATTGGATTTGGAAACCAATTACTATAAAAGGGAGTAAACCCTTGTATTTTTTTTATTCTCTCTATTTCATGCCAACACCTTCTCCTCTTTACCTTTCTCTTCAGCGCCACCAGCAGCATCTCCCTTTTGCCGGAGTTCTGTCACTGGTCAGTCATCGCCGACAACATTCTGGTCAATTTCCGGACGGCTTTTAGAGTTTTTTGTTGTTGTTGCTTTTACGTGAGTTAATACTCACATATATATTTTTTTCTCTTTTTTTTGATGTGAGTGCTTGATCACCTTTTTTTAATTATTGTTTTTTGCTTCATTGCATAAGCATGTTATTGACTTGATATTGATCTTTTCTTGATAGTTTCTTGTGGGTGAATTTCAGCTCCACAATTGTTGCCTCTGATCTTAATAGTCCTTCATTGGCTTCGCTGCAGCGTTGTTAAGCTTTGACCAGGTATGCCATAGTTTATAATATATGTTTCCTTTTGATGTTGGTTTTAATTTATATATATGAGCAGATATTTGCATATCAGTACTATATATATAATAGAATCAAACCTCGCGTATGATTTCCCAGTAGTTGACATGAATTTTATCCGAACTCGTTGTAGATGTCGAACGATTATGAAGATAATGCCACCATTGATTCTAGTCGTGACAGAAGAAAAAACCTTGATATTACTTTTCTAGATGATGTGCCCGGCATCCATGATAATCTCTTTGATAGTGTTATTGAATAGGTTGTTGGATCTTATTATTCGGTACTTTTGTTCCAAACATTAACAACGGTCCTCAACTTCAGAGTATTTATCCATTGTCCCTTGTCAGGTGATGTTTGTAGAGAGGGGAATACAATCCTTTAGTTGTTTATTTTAAGACATTCCAGACTCCTCAGTCTTGGAGGATGTGGCGGCCTTGCTGCAACTGCCTGTTGTTGGTAGGCTTCTACTTGAATGGTTTGAGGAGGAGAAGAGTAATGGAATCGTATTAGTTCAGAAGATAGGAGATTAGCTGAAGTCTAGTCGTTGCAACAATAAGAATTATTCATCTTGGGTTGATTACTGGTGGAACGAAAGTACAAGTGTCGATGACCTTGCTATTGATGACCCTTTATGCATCGCTGCATTCCTTTTACTTTGGATTTCCAGAGACGTGTTCGAAGATTCTCCTGGTGGTCAAGTGAAGTCCTCACTTGTTCCGCTTATTGTTGTGCTCACTCGTGGAAAAGATCTTTACCTTGGTAATCTGTTTCTTGGCTCTTTATACTCACATTTGGATTATTTAATTCGTGACATGAGAGTTTCTAATGGTCATGCCAAGATAGAATCTTTTATCCCTGTTATGTTTATGCAAGCCTGGTTGTGGGAAAATTTTCCTGAATATGCACCAAAGACCAAGCCTTGTTATCCGAGTACATAGATGGAGTATGCTAGAATACTTTGTTGGAGTATGAAGAAACCTTCTTTTGTTAGTCTTGTTAGTTTAATGGACATTGAAAGAAGGTGAATTTCAGACCTTAGGTTTCGAAGCTTCCACATGTGGTTCCATCTGAGACCTTTGTTGATGGACCTGATATTGCTTTACGCTCTTTTCCAAGTGATGAAGGAAATATTGCTACATTCGGTGAAGCCACTTTTATGAGTAGTTCTACTCCAGGGTATATTCTTGTTGTTCGCGGCGATAGTTACGTCATACTGGGGTATAATATCGATAGGGAGGCTCGGAAAATAGGTTTTGATTAGTCTATTCCTCATTACCATACCGAGGTGCCTCCCATAGACATGCTTCAACAATCCTAGGGCGTTGATACCACTCTCGGTTGCAGCGTTCCTTTTCTCCGGGATGACAGAAAAAGACGTGTTATTGATGAGTATGATGGTTTCAGGAATGCAAAACTTACCCTCCTTGAGAGATTCGTGTATGGCGAGCCTTGTAATGCACGTAATGTGCCTTCTGAGCAGGAGTTAGCAGATCGACCGAACTTGAAGAGTACTTCTAGAACGAGGCATGACTTGATGTCAGCTTGACACAGGTATCTCGAATCGTATCTTAGTTTAATCATCATCTTGTACTCAGTAATTAAGCGTTTAATTTGTTTCTTGCAGCAATGGTTCCTCGAACACTTTGCACCTTATATTTCAATGAACGTCTTTCTTCATTCTGGGGAGAATAAACCACGGGTAAACATGACGGGAAGTGGAGATCATCCTTTGAAGAAAGTAATCGTCTTGTATTCTTCTCTTATTCTTCCTCTTTGTACGAAGTATAATTATATCTTGTTTTGACAATTACCTTCGTATAGTATGGGAGCATAGCTCGTCAAGGTGACTCGAGTATTCAATCTTTCAATTTCCGCGTCCCAGCTATGATTGGCTCCTCAGCACCTTATGTTGTAAGTAAAACTTCTTTTGAAAATTCTTGAGTTGTAGAAATTTTCATCATGTTGAACTTAATAGATTTTGATTCTTATGAATAATCATCCTTCTTAAGTGACTAGCAGAACAGACACTCTAGTATCAGGAGGTACCATTGTGGTTAGAAGTAATGATGAAGAAGACAAATATGAAATTGTACCTGAAGTATCGTCCCATACCGAATTAATTGAAGAATCCAAATCTGAGAATGAGGAACTTGGTGGCGAGTCGCATTATGAGATTCCTTTTGTTTCTGATAGCTTTTCGCATTTTCAAGTTAGTTTACTTTATACTATCTCATGAACTATATTGCTTGTGATGTGTCTTCTTTGACCCAGAATCCTGAACAGGTTCCTCCTAATGCGATTCTTGGACAAAGCATTTCGAGTGGTATTGTTGTACAGAGTGCTGATATAATGCAAATTGTTTTAGTTGAGTATCCGAACGCTGGAGTTAGCTTCGACGTCAAGTTTGATAGGAATCGACACAAACACGTGTGCATTGGGGGATTTACTATGTCGTTCCACCATGATGAGTTGTACACCAAGATATGGAAGAAATTTGGTCATTTCTTCGATGGTAATCCTAAAAACTATCGTACTCTGGAGAGGAATGTATTTGTATTGCTGCTAACTGCTAACTGGAAGGATGCCTTGAGGAGGCTGAAAGAGATGATTTTAATGTTTTCTAGCTTCATCATCACTTGGAAGCTACTGAAAAGTATTTGCAGAAGAAAGGCGTATCTTATAGCTTGGAGACGGTTTCCAAGGATAAATGTGAAGTTGATAGACTTTCTCGGGAATTCAAGCTTGCAACTAAGGCGCTTGAGCAAATGGAGAAGGCATATGCTGAAGGTGTTGAACCGTTTCTCAAGGATTTTTTCTAGGTTTTCCTAAGTTTTCATAGGTTTTGAGACATATGGCTTTTTTCTGGTTTTATTTTGGGATTTTTGAGTAAATAGAGATTTCTGAATTATTTGCAAGGATTTTTTTTACTAGAAATAATACTTTGCTTGATTTAATGAATTGAAATCCTAAGTATGAATGCAAGATGCTGCAAACATTTTGGAGGAATTTCAAATATTATATAAAACAGGGAAATAAAGCGGGATGATGGTAAAATTCTTTAAGCATTGTGAGATGTTAGCCATTTGCCATGTATGACCACCCCTTCTGACTTGTCAGTATTGATGAGCTTGTAGTAACCGTGATTAAGATTTCGGTGATGCGATATGGCTCTTCTTCAGGAGAGGCTGTTATCTTTTTTACCATATATCCTACATGGAAGGCATTGGGTTCAAGCCCCTCAACTTCAGGACATGTCTTCTGAATAACCAGGTTACCAATTTTCTTGTCTCCAATAGAGATAATCCATACCCATTTGATAAATTTTTAAAAGGATCCACTTCTCATTCACATCGGCGAGTCAGAGTAGGGTCAATATCAGAGTCAAGTCCCCAAGCTTTGATAAGACATTGCATTGCTAGTTGCAAATGAGTTAGTTGGATGTGACTTACTTATGTGCAAAATCTTCGAACATATGAGGCCATGACTTCTTCTGGTAATTGCTCCACATCCAGCTTCATTGTGCGGCGGAACTTATCTGATAGGGAATCTTCAGGATTTACTGGCTTGTTTAAGAGTCTTAGAGGTGTTGGCGCCGGTAAAGAGGATATACCTTCTTCCACCTTGTTGCTACATACCATGGGCGTCCCAGAATCATGTCGTAACTTGGATCCTCTTTGACAATGTGAAATTTGACATGTGTTCGTGTGTCATATGTTTTCACCTCAAGAATAATTCAACCGTAAGCAGTCTTGGACTTCCCTTCAGAATTATTTTTTACAGTCGGCGAGTGCGTAGCTTCGTTCCTGGAAATCCCCGCAGCTCTCAAATTTTTGATAATTATTATATTGACATCGGTGCCTGCATCAATCAGTGTATTCTCGAACTCGGTATCCTTAAGGCAAGCAGTGGTGAGAAGTCCCCAGCTAGGTTTCTCATTGTGTTGGATGATCATGTCTGAGACGGACTGGGGATATGCAGTATCAACTTTATCAAAAAGTAGATGCTTGCCCGATACAACACGATTGAGGGCGGTGAAAATATCTTTTCGTCGCACCTTTGACAAGTAAAGAAGCTCACATATGCGTTTCATCATGGACTGGACGGTTTTGTTGATTGAGTCCTCGGAGAGAGTGAAGCTCCTAACTTGAAGGGAATATTTATGGATGCTTCAGTCCCATATGTAGCTCTCCCGAGTCGATCTTTTCTCTGAAGATACGCCTTAGACCATTGCATTCGCTGGTGGGATGGTTGAAAAATCTGTGGAAGTGACAATATTTCGAATTTGACATATCTTCTTCAGTGGGTGGATGTCGCACAGGTAGTAACTTGATAGCTCCATTTTGTACCCATAATTCTAGTAGTTCGAGGACCTCCTCCATGGGAAAGAGGAAATCCGGGATTCTCAAATCTGTCTTGGTTTGTCGTGGGTGACGCGAATTCACGGCCGAGCCTTGTCCTTGAGTTGATATTGGGGTTCTTGCTGGAGTCGACGCGGCGCGCTTAGTCTGCGACGGTTATTGAGAGGTTGTCTTCCTTTTGCCTCCTTCCTCAGTAACAACACTTATGGAGTGTTTGGTAGAATATTATTTGTTCACCAAGCGTCTACTTCCATGAGTGTCTCCATGGTTTTCTTTTCTGATGGGCATTTCTCTTTCCAACAAGGCTAGGGCAGTTGTTGCCGATCTTTTGGCGGCTTTGTGTAGCTCAGAGAAGGTTTGAAATCGTAATTTTTTAATAAAACACGATTAACAGGAATCATACCATTAATACAAAGATCCACTAATTATTGTTCAGTTACATTCTGGTCATGGAAGTCGAGAGCTTGTATTCTGAACCTCTTTACGTATTCGTTGTGGTGCTTGTTGTTACTTTATAACTTTTTTCCCAGATCCGAGAGAGTGATTTCCTCAGAGACGAACAAATACTTTTTGTAAAAAGCATTGACCATCTGAGACCAACTGGAGATGTTGTTGGGGGAGAGATTGTTATACCAGGTGTAAGCTCTTCCCGTAAGAGATTTGGAGAATTCCTTGAGCCGCAACACTTGGTTATATTCATGCACTCCTAATGATTCTAAGAATCGATAAATATGTTCTTGAACATTCCGGTGCCATCGTACAATGAGAATGGAGGAGACGAATACCAGTTTGGCAGTGCAATCCTCTGGATTTCAGTTGGGTAACGGGGTTGATGTTGGTGGAATGAAGATGAATATTCCTTTCCACGATTTTGCAGGAGTCTTTCCATATCTTCACGAGTACCGAAATTTTGTTGTGGTTGATTTTTGTCTGGTACACGATCAATGATAATATGTACCTCGCCATTTTCCTGGGTGTGAGCCCTTGACATGTTGGCGCCGCCGGCAATTATGTTCAGCTTTCTCCATTTGACAATGGTGTTGTTTCGGTGATAACTGCTCCGTTAGAGTCTTGAGAAAAGTGATCACTTCCTTCTGGGTAGTGGCCATGGCTACTTGAGTTCCAGTCAAGGTATCTTGCCGCTTCACCAATCATCCATGGTAGGTGGTGCCAGTCCCTTTCTTTTGGCACCTCCAGTGGTATGGAGAGGAGTTTGGGTGATTTTTCAGTGGTGGTGTTTTGAGGAACAATTTTTGGAGCGCTACCATTCGTGTTACCATCATTCAAAGTGGGTATCGAACCTGAATTGGGATTAGTTACTGAGCATGATCTGAGATCCACCATTTTTGAGTGATTGAAGAATTTATTTTCTGATGGTTGAAAAATTGGATTCGTGACCAAGAGATGGATCTCCTATTGTGGTCGTCAATTGTTAGTACCTAAAAATTGATTTTAGGCAAAACAATGTACTGTAGAAGTACTTTATTTAGATTCAGAGATCAAAATCGTACAAAGCCAGCCTAAACCACGATAATAGCCGTTCTGCCCTGCTTCGGTCACGATGAAAGGAAATGGGTTGATCTTAGGGGAAGGAAGCAAACAAAGTTGAAGGAAACGAGTGTGTTGAATTGTGTGTAGAGTTATAGAACTATTGAGAAAGTAACAGAGCTTGAGAGATTCATAAGCTTGTTCTGTTTTTGAAATGGGCTGAGTAGCCTATTTATAATAGTAAAGATTACACACGTTTCCTCGTAAAGTTGTAGAGATAGTGAAGAGATGGAGATGTGGGAGTTATGGGGTTAATGGTTTAACCGCCTTGGAATCTTCGAAAACCATTACTCCATTACTCCATTAACTACTTTACACTTTCTACGACTTTGTAACTTACTTATCATGGGATGTCGTTACACCCATGTTGCTATAACCGCCAGACCAAAACCCCATGTTTAATCCCCCATTATGATTTAATTTATCGTAGATTTAGTGGAGTCATGGACTCAAAACACGTGAATAGTTTATTTAAGATAAAGCCAATGTTGAGCTTGTGTCAACATATCATGATTTTGGCTAATTATTGGTGCTAATAGCACGATCAAGAGTGAAGGGATAGAAGTCGCGCTAAGGAAGAAGAGGAACATTGGTCCTAGTATTGTTGCCAGCAGCGCTAAGAATTTTAGCGCATGTGCTAGCACGGATGCTAGCGCCGCTGGGAGCACTAAGTCCTTAGCGCCTGTGCTAGCACACGCACCAGTGTTGTTGGTAGCGCTAAGTCCTTAGCGCCTGTGCACACGCTAGCGCTGCTGGCAACGCTAAGTCCTTGGCGCCTGTGCTAGCACACGCACAAGTGCTGTTGGTAGCGCTAAGTTCTCAGTATAGGCACTAGCGCTGCTGGTGCTAGCCCATTTCTTCCCTGATGTTAGTTATTGTTCCTTTGGCGCATTGGCTTTAGTAGCTTTGCTAGATTTTTGGCCTTTTGGATTTTATTTCTAGCTTCTAGCACATGGTTACGCTGCTTATTTGTGTTAGGAGTGTGGCTAGGGATTTTCCAAGGATAGCACTCGCCAATGCCATGTTTATTGCTTATGCACCACTGGCTTTGACATTTGCTAATGTTGTAGCCATATTTATGGCCTATTTAGAGTTTCTCAGTCGCATGAAATTTTAATGTTAGCGTTATGCTTAACTTTTATACAGTGCATACAGACCATATTCAAGAGATTCAGCCGTGGAAGTTTGCAATCTTGAGATTATGCTTGATGCGACTCTGCAATTAGATGGTATGCATCTAAATTAGCGTTTTTATTCAGATATGGTGTAGCCTCTATTCTGAATGTCCGTGTTGTGTAATCAATGTTTGATTAACAGAAATGGTTTATATGAATGCACATGAGATAACGAGATAAATATATAGAATCAATATGAATGTCTGTAATTCTGGAAGTGAATAAATATATAAAGACTACAGAGATAATTTAACCACAAGATGAATATGTATTCTCAATTCTCTTGCGGAATGTAAGATAACAATATGTATTTATAATTCTGATGACGGGTCCGGAATTTATGCGTATTTATTTTGTGCTTCTGCAGCTAGGCGAAAAGCAATATTACAATTTTCTCCTTTGTCAAAAAGAATCCACCATCAACAGGCTTATACTAAGACGCCTTAGTTTTTAGGGCTAAGACTAAGCCATCTTAGTTGAAAGGAATTGTACTAAGCCTCCTTAGTTGAAAGGAGTAATACTAAGCCTTCTTGGTTAAAAGAGGTAATACTAAGCCTCCTTGGTTAAAAAGAATAATACTCTTTAATTGAAAGGAGGTGTATTAAGCCGCATTAGTATTAGGAGCCAAGGGTAAAACGCCTTAGTATTCGGCTATTGTACTAGGACACACGAGTTTCGCCTATTTGAACTAAGACGCACGAGTTTTCCTATTTAACTAAGACGCACGAGTTTTGCCTATTTGAACTAAAACACATTTGTTCAGGGCAAAAGGGTAAAAAAACGCTTAGTTTTGGACAAAGAGGCAAGACGTACACATTTTACTCTTTGCACTAAGATGTACAAGTTGAGGGGAAAAAGGGTAAAACGCCTTATTTGGACAAAGAGGCTAGACGCCTTAGCTTGGTTCTTTGAGACAAAGGAGCATGGGTTTGGTCTTTGAACAAAGATGCACAAGTTTTGCTCTTGGACTAAGACGCACGAGTTTAGCCCTTTGTAACTAAGACTCACGAGTTTACCTATTTAAACTAAGACGCATTAGTTCATGACAAAAGGGTAAAGACGCCTAGTTTGAACAATAGCTAAGACGCATGAGTTTTGTTTTTGAGGTCATATAAGTATTTTAGTGAGTCAATATTGTTCATTTGAGCATGGATACTGACATAAGGAAGTTTTTGAGAATCCAGTTGCGGAGTGTAACACTAAATAATAATCAAATTGCTCTATACTAGTGGGAAATCTAAGAGCTTGATATTTTATGTAAAAATCATAAAATATCTAGGAATGACATAATAAGCACCAGTGTTGTTCTGATGATTTTGTGCAACAATGAATGTTGATCAATTCAGTAACTTTGATCGTATATGTAGCTGGCCGGAGGGACAGGGATAAGCACCTGAGAGTGGACATGGATTAACTCATGCTTAAAATTATTTTGAAAATTTTTAAAGTTTGATATTTTCTCAGAGTCGAGTATTGAGATATAATTTTACTATTTTACCCTTGTCAAAACCCACCATCTACATTAAGTCCCCTGCTTTGTGCAGAACGAGTAATGCTACGTGGTAAGCACTAGATGGTGGCATGTCAGAAAAAATAAAACAAAATATAACTTTATAGTTCAATGGTTAGATATTACCAGAAGAATAGTAGTCGGCTGGAACTTTCGAATAAGTTAGCTAGAAGGCCATCTTGGATATATAAGTAATGATCCACGACAAAGCAAGTCTCGATGGCAGGCAGATGATCATGGTTTAGACTTGAGATGGATAGGTATGTTTGGGTCTGATCTGGATGAACGAACTTTGATAAAAGCTGGACGTACAAGTAGCAAAGCTGGACGGACAAGCTTGGCGGAGTTGACAGACTGCGTGCCTTGGTTGAAGCTATATTTACAAGCTCGATCAGAACTTGGGTACACAAGTTGTAGGTGGGTGGACAAGGTTGAGGCTGATGGCACAAGGTGGAAGGGGATAAGTAGGCTTGGTAGTAGGTGGACATACTGAAGTCGTGTTTCTGAGGGAATCCGTTCTCCTCTCAACTTCGAAGTAACTATTTGATATAAAAGGGGAGTCTTGATTTTCCTTTTATCTTCGACATTGGTGCAACAGTAACAAAGGTATGGTGTTGATACCCACTAGAAGATAAGGTAAGCTCATCACCTCTTATTGTAGCTAGGATGTATATTAAAGCTCAATAATTTTATTGTGAAAAGTCGGCGCTTAGGGTTTCCAGTGAACAGTTTTGACTCTATCAATCTTCGATCATAGTCTTCTGGGACAAGGACTGTCATATTTCAAATCTTTGAGATTTCAAAATTTAGATTTTGGTTTTGTGTATATATAACTGAGTAGGTTATCTTCATCTTCTTCGTGTTCAACCTCTTTTTTTTTATATTCAAACGACTTCTTTTCATCATGTCTGATCGGAGCGGCTCATCTTCATCTCGAGGAGGCTCTTATGTTAAGCATAAAGCCTGGGTGTTGAGTTCGGTAAGAATTGTCAACCCTTTTTTTTGAAGTATATGTATACACTATTGTCTCTTATAGATACTAATAATCAACAAAATCCCTCTTCTTATTTTCTTTTTAGAGTGAGAGGAACTTGGAATCACAGGGAGACCCGCTCCTCCACCTGTTAAGGCCAACAGGGTTGACAAAAGTGTTATTCCAGTAATTTATTTATCTCCATCCCTTGTTTGATTATGTACATCGCCTATTATCTTGGTTTCACGTAGATCTCTGTTTTATTTCAGAGTGGTGGTACAAGTCGTGTCAGAGAAACATTTGTGTTGGTGATCGATGAGGATAAACCTAAGCAGACTTCTTTTCCTTTTACTGATCGTAATGTTTTTGGAACCAACTTGGCGAATGATGACCTGGGGATTGTTGTTCATGAGTATCCTGATGCAGGATTTCCTTTCGAGATTCGAATGAAATCTTTTTCCACTGAGCATCGAGTCATAAGAGGATTTCTCGTTTTGAATCAATTTGCTGATATGTACACCAGAATCTGGAAGAAGTATGGTTATATTGCTACTAGAAAGTTAGTGCGATATTGTACCTCTGCTTTAGTCTCTGCAGTGCAATGCCTTCTCCCCATAATTGATGAAATGGAAAATATAACTTTTTATGACATCATGAACCCGACTATCCAAAGATGGGAAGACATGTAGTCTACTTATGAAGCCATGAAATTTAATGTAAAATGGTTTTGTAGCGGCTGGATATCGTTAAAGTCGATCGTGCATGCATCATCGCTAACATCCTTCCTACTTAAAGGGCTATCATGAAGGAAGATAGAACCCTAGCAATAGAATCAGCAGGAATTGAGAAGTCGATCCAAGACTTGAAAGCCCGGAGTGAAAGATTCCAAAGGAGGATGGAGATGTTGTACAAGAAGGACTATCTATTGCTTGATGGTTTATTCTATACAGTGGACTAGGTTTGTTTTGAGTAAGTATGTAGTTAAAATCAATGATTGTGTCAATGTAAGGAAACTTTTCTTTTATATTAATGAAATCTAATTTTACTTTTGAGTAGACAATGTATATCACTGCTCTTTGAAGGAATTGAAAAAGAAATTACAACATAATGTTTGAAAAAAAAATTAATCTTTGTCTAAGCATAGTATGCTTTGAGCCACTTGCCATTGGATATGATCCCTCGCACTCCTCCATTGACAGCGATGATTTTGTAGTATCCACTGGCCATTGCTTTAATAACCACCTACGAACCTTCCCATTTAGGGGGAAATTTCGGAGCAGACATGTCCAACTGAATATGCTTGGTTGTTTTGAGCACCAAGTCTCCTACCTTGAATGTTCTGAGCTTCATTGCTTTGTTGTATGCCTTAGTAATTTTATAATGATAGGATTCTGCATGTTTTTATCTTTGGCTCACCTAGATTCAATAATTTCCAACTCTGCTATCCTAGAATTAGATATTTCGACTTCATCCCACTGAACTCCACTTTCCATGGCAATCCTGGATGATGGGATCTTAATCTCGGCTGGAAGGATTGCATCAGCATCGTAGGAAAGTGAATATGGTGACGTCCTGGTAGAACTCTTAGATGCAATTTGATATGCACATAATGCCATAGGTAACTGATCGTGCCATCACCTAGGGTTGTCGTGTATTGTTTAAATAAGGATGCGGATCAGAGTTTTATTGGTGCTCTCACCTTTTCCATTCCCTTGAGGGTAGTAAGAAGTAGAAAAGACTTGTTTAATACCATATCCTTGCAGCAGGTTTCTGGCTTGCTCATTATCAAAGGGCGTGCCATTGTCTGTGATAACGTATTTGGGGACACCGAATCTGCAAATGATGTATTCATTGATAAAAACTGTAACTACCTCTCCAGTTGAACTTTTAAGAGGAATAGCCTCAACCCACTTAGTAAAATATTATGTAGTTTTGATGATATAATCATATTTCTTTGACGATGGTTGGTTGATTTTACCAATGATATCCAGCCCCCAGCTATAGAAGAGCCAAGGACTGCTTATTGCATGAAAAGGGATGTAAGGCGTATGAATGAGGTTTCCATGAACTTGGTATTTGTGACATTTTTGGACAAATGAAGTTGCATCATCTTCCATGGTCAACCAATAATATCTTTCATGAATTTAGAGAAATAGTTTTCTCTTCCCCTAGTGTTCACCTTCATATGCCTCCTTTAGCATTACGGCAATATCGGAGTTGGCTAGGAATTGTAATAGGTTTCCTCCAAAACTTTTGTAGTACAAGATCCCTTCATGAAAAATAAATCTCTTGGATCTCTATCTTATCCTACTTGCTTCTCTCTTATCTGAAGGTAAAAAATTATCTCGAATGTACTTGACATACGGTTCTCGCCAGTCCCCAGTGTGGTGGATGGTCAAAGCTTTTAATTGATGTGGTGGTGCTTGGAAGTCGGAGCAAGCACCTTGCAATCCTCGAGATTAAGTCTCCATGTCTGGCCAATAATATTTAAGTCGTTTGAGGCATAAGTAGAGGGTTACTACTAGAGTTTTCCCACATATTTCATCATGAACGTGACGAAGTTGTTATTGAGCTTCTTCATCTCCTAGATATCTTGATAGTGACTGACCCATCTGAGTTTCTGAAGTATAGCATTCCATGTAGCAGGAAGAAGTTCTTTAAGATTTTAAGTTTGATTTTTCTTTGAGGAAGTGAACTACTGAGTTCGTTGATGATTGGTGTCCTCCATTCATTTTCTTGAGCTTTCTCATATTTAATCAACCAAGTTGATGACATAGTCCGCCTTTGTACTGTCAGGATTTGTTCTATCCTTCAAATTGTAGCTTGGAAGATAAAGTAGCTAGACAATCAGCATGCTTATTGTTGGTACGTCCAATATGAACTATTGTTGCTTCATCAAAATGAGTCAATAACTTTTGAGCCTCAGCTCTGTAAGGAGCCAATGTTGTTTCTTTGATTTATTATACTCTATTCATTTGGTTGACTAGTAACTTTGAATCACCTCTTATCTCTAGATGTGTCGCTCCTGCTTGCTTGGCTAGCGATAGGCCTATAAGAAGGCTTCATATTCTGCTGAACTATTAGTACATTCGAAATCCAGTTTGAATGAGTGAGAGAAGACTTCACCGGCTGGAGATACTAGAACTACACCGGCTCCTCGTATGTTATTACTAGGAGTAGCAGAGCCATCAAAATAACAGCCATGTTTCTTCCTTGATGAGAGAAATTTCTGGGAATTCTCCAGGTACATCTTCGTGCAACATGGTAGTGTCTTCGCCTGGGAAAGCTGCTAGTAGTCTGTTACCGCATGTCCTTTAACTGCTTTTGGAGAGACGCATGCTATTTCAAGCTCTAAAATAAAGACTTAGCAGCTCTTCCTATTAGGGACGGCTTTGATAACAGGAATCTGATGGGATCAGCTTTGGAAACCAACACCACTCTGTTAGATAATAAGTAATGTCTGAGTTTATGTATGGCATGAACTAATGATAAACACGGTTTTTCTTCTTTGGGATATCTAAGCTTAGCATCCTTTAATGAACGACTGTTATAGTAAACCGGGTACTCAACTCCCATATCATCCTCTTGAGCAAGGAGAGATCCTGTTACGATATCGTTAGAGGTTGTGTATGAAATTAAAGGTCGTCCTACTATAGGAGATCTCATGAAAGCTGGATACAACAGTAATTTCTGGATTTTACAAAATGCTTCTTGTTGAGTGCCATACCAAACATAACTTTCCCCTTTGTTCAATAATGAAGTGAATGAGGCGACAAACTGAGCCAATCCTGGAATAAAGCGTCTGATACACGATATTTGGTAGAGACATGGTAGTGATTTCCTGAGCTTTAGCTAGATCTACCTTGATCCCTTTTGTCGTTACTTGAAATCCTATGAACTTTCCAAATGAAACACCGAACTCATACTTCAGAGGATTCATCTTTAGTTTATATTCGCGACACCTCTCAAATTTTTGGCGTAACACCTGTAAATGGTCTGCTCGAGTTTTGGTTTTGACCACTACAACATCAACATAATCTTCTACCTGCTTATGCATCATATCATGGAAGGTGACAGTCATGGAACGTTGCTAGGTAGCCCCGACATTCTTCAGACGGAAAAGAATTACAATATTGTAGAAATTTCCGATTGGAGTGCGGAAAGCAATTTTGCTAGCAACATATTCATACATCTTGGTATGGTTATAACAACTATAGACATCCATGAAAGATAATATGCCATGGCCATTAGTTGCGTTAACTAACTTATCGATGTTTAAAAGAGGAAAAACGTCTTTGGGGCAACACTTGTTTAAATTCCTAAAGTCTATACAACATCTAATTTGACCATTCTTCTTCTTGACATGAACAACATTGGCCAACCAAGTTGGATGTTGGATAGGTTTGATAAATCTGGCAGTAAGCATCTTTTGTATCTCAACCTTGATTTGTTCCTCTATCTTATGCCTGAATTTCCTCTGTGGTTGTTTGACAATTTTGGATCCAGGGATGATGTGTAGATGATGAGTCACCAATTTTTCATCTTGACCAGGCTTCTCTTCATAATTCCACGCGAACGTATCTTGATACTCCTTCAAAAGATTTACAAGTTATTTGCGTTCATCTGATGATAAGGTTGAACTAATTGAGATGGGTCTTGGTGTTTCCTCTATCCCGATGTTGACTGTCTCTAATTCATCTGTTGTCGAGTCTGTACCATCTTGCAACTATCTTGCGCATCCTTCCCTTCCTCGTTCGTTTGCATCTGCTTGATGTCATTACATTCTTCTGGGCAGGAAGGCTCATCAGCAGCCTCCCCCTGTTAATTTCTAACATCGATGACGAAAATAGATGACTCTCCCTTCAGTATCATAACTGGTGATGAAGTTGCGTCCCCTCTTGGTATGAGAATGCGTTGGGATTCTGGAAATCGCTGGATATTTCTTAGCAAGGTTAGATGAAAAATATATTTTTGGGAGCTTGGTCTCTTCCTTCGGCGTTGGAGATGACATCCGGTCAGCCTTTTCGATTGACGCCCAAGTAGGTAGCGGAGTACAGTAGATTTTATTTGGTGGTTCATGTTTAACATCTCTTGGCTCGAAGAATTCAGCATAGTAGATCAGAGCATAGGGAGATGAAGATGTTATTATGCGGATAATCTTGTTATTAAGCGCAGTCTTCATGCACTAGTGAAAGGTTGAAGGAACAACCTTATTTTCATGAAGCCACGGTCATCCCAGGATCATATGGTATTCAGGTTCTTTCTCGATCACATGAATTTGACTTTTGATTAAATAGGCCCTACCTTCAGGTCTAATTCGACATACATATATAAGAGGGTGATGTCTGATCTTGCTTTGCTGCACTCTGGATATTCTGAGAGATTTTAGAGGAATGATGTTGGCAGCTGCGCCTGTGACAATGAGATCCCTCTTGAATTCAAAATCCTTGATGTGTGCAGTTACATATAAAACTCGATTATGAACCTCTTCAGCCATCATGTCTTCTTTGATGAATATGATGTTGTTAATGGAGAGTCGGATGTGATGGATATATCTACCATTTCTGAGAGGATGGAGTCAGGTGTGTCGAAGGCAACACGATTAAGAGCAGCAAATGTATTTACTTGTTGCTCTTTTGAGAAATGCAGAAGCTCACACAGACTTTCGATAAGGAAAGTTGCTTCCTGGCCTACTGGTTTTTCACAAGTAGAAAAAATCTCAATGTGATGAGGAGGAAGAGCATCAGTTGTGGAATCAGGTCCTGGTTCAAGGAATTCTGGGTTTTCCTCAAAAACATGGCAACACCCCAATTCATATATAAATGTATGAAGGATCTTTGATTATTGCTCCATGTGCAACTTCTAGTCTTGCTACATCTCTAGCAAGATCTTCTTGTTTCTTCACTAGTCTAGCCAAAGTAATTGAAGTTTCATTACTCCTAGCTTCTTCTGAAACCCCATTAGCAAGAGGTATAACCACAACATTGGTGTCAACAGGTATAACCTTTTGAGTATCATTACCAATGGTAGCATGATTAGGGTTTGAATGATTGATTGGTTGATCTAGCCTGAGGCCGACCACCTTTGAAACTTGTTAAAATTGAAAATTTGAGAAATTGAGAAATCGAAGAATTGTAAATAAGAGATTAATCTCCCACTGTGGTCGCCAATATGTTTGTGGAGAAAAATGAATTAAAGGGTAATTTAGGAAAAGTGGGTAAGTAGTTAATCCTTAAAAATTTGTACTGTTGAAGTACTTCGTTTAGATTTGAGAAATAAATTTGTACAATCCTGGACTAAACCAAGCAATGGCCGTTCCAGTCTTGCTTCAGTCACAAAGAAGAAGGAGAAGGGTTGGTCTTAGGGAGGAAAACGTGAGAAGGATTGAGGTCAGAGTATCAGACTCTGTGGCATATAACTGGTGTGAATATCTATGAACAATTCTCTAGGGGTGAGAAGATGATATGGTCGAGTTGTTCGACTTGAATTGTTTTGTATTATACTTAGACTTGGAATTGTCATGATCTAACTTGTCGTGTTCAATAGATTGTGAAATATATTTTATAGTCATAGCTATTGATATTGTTCTCCTGACCTCTCCTCTAGAAGGAAGTGTCGATGGTTGAGTAGCGGTGAAGTGGAGAAGGCGGAGAAAGTGTTCACAACTACTCCATACTTCGATTAAGGTTGAATGAACAGTTACTCAACTTACCTTAGGAACTAATGCCTAAGTCAGATTAGATTTAAATCTAAAATGCATTAGTGGTTGCGCTTATACTAAACCGCCTTAGTTTTTAGGGCTAAGACTAAGCCTCCTTAGTTGAACGGAATTCTATAAGCCTCTTTAGTTGAAAGGAGTAATACTAAGCCTCCTTGGTTGAAAGGAGTAATACTAAGCCTC
>JAJJMC010012328.1:1706168-1765661 GCA_023531435.1 Papaver californicum
GGAGTAATACTAAGCCTCCTTGGTTGAAAGGAGTAATACTAAGCCTCTTTAGTTAAAAGGAGTTGTACTAAGCTGCATTAGTACTAGGAGCCAAGGGTAAGACGCCTTAGTATTCGGTTATTGTACTAGGACACACGAGTTTTGCTTATTTGAACTAAGATGCGCGAGTTTGCCTATTTAACTAAGACGCACGAGTTTTGCCTATTTGAAATAAGATGCATTAGTTCAGGGAAAAGGGTAAAAACGCCTAGTTTTGGACATAGAGGCAAGACATACACGTTTTACTCTTTGCACTAAGACGCACAAGTTGAGAGCAAAAAGGGTAAAACGTCTTGTTTGGAAAAATAAGTGAGACGCCTTATCTTGGTTCTTTGAGACGAAGATGCACAGGTTTGGTCTCTGAACAAAGACGCACAAGTTTTTCTCTTGGACTAAGACGCACGAGTTTAGCCCTTTGTAACTAAGATGCACTAGTTTACCTATTTGAACTAAGACGCATTAGTTCAAGGAAAAAGGGTAAAGATGCCTAGTTTGAACAAGAACTAAGACACATGAGCTTTGTTTTTGAACTAAAACGCATTAGTGTAGGGAAATAAATATAAAAACGTCTTAGTTTGGTCTTAGAGACAATGACCCACATGGTCTGCATCAAGACTAAGACGCATTAATCTTGTCTTTGAGACACAAGCGCACTTGTTTAGTCTTTCAAACTAAGACGCACATGTGCTATGGTTATTCTAAGGCATACAAGTATTGTGTTATAACCTTTTGTAACGCTTCAAGTCCAGCGTCTCCTTTTCCAATTAGGGTTTGAAAGTTTTCTTTGGTCGTTTGAGACTCTTATAAGTGTTGCGAACTAATTTTTAAGTGTTTTGAAAACCCTAAATTGAATTATTTTTCACCCATTCACATTGGTTGTCTCTTTAAGCAAGGATTAATGTGGCTGAGGTTGGATTTAGCTAGTAGAAGCTATGAAATTGTGTCTGGCACAATTTTGACTTTGAACCTAAGCACAACTGTGGTACTTTAAACGTATAGATTCTTATGTAATCTTTTATATGAGGTCATATAGGTATTTTAGTGAGTCAATGTTGTTCAGTTGAGCACGGATACTGACATAAGGAAGTTTTGGGAATCCAATTACGGAGTGTAACACCAAACAATACTCGAATTGCTTTATACTAATGGAGAATCCAGCTAGGAGCTTGAGATTTTATGTAAAAATCATATAATATATGGGAATAGCATAGTAAGCACCAGGGTTGTTCTGATGATTTTGTACAAAAATGAATGTTTATCAATTAAGTAAATTTGATCGTATATGTAGCTTTCCATACATATAGGGAGAGGACATGGATAAAAACCGGCTTAAAATTCTTTTACTGAATTTGAAAGTTTAATAATTTCTCAGACTCGAGTCTTGAGATATAATTTTACTTTTTACCCTTGTCAAAAACCCACCATCTACAATTCTGTTTACACAGAGTCATTGTACAGATAATTTATTGGTGATCTTGCTACACTGTGTGTTGTCCCTTGTCTAATTGTTACTCTGTCAGTGTAGGTTAGCATTTATTAGTTGCCGGTTAGTGTAAGTTAGTCTGTAATTATTTTGTTTAAATAGATGTTGTCGGTTAAACAAATATAGTAATATTTCTTCTTCATTTAATCAATTACATAGATCAAGATTATTGATCTTTTTTCTACAATCGTTTGTTCTTGATCATTTCATTCCATTCACAATGGTATCAAACTGAGAAAATTTCATTTTTCTCAGGTTTTTTGATCTTGTTTGTCTGCTGCTTCCTTTACAATCTAGGTTTTTTGTGTTCTTCATTCTTCTCCTTTTATGATTTAAGAGTTTTCATCATCATTTATGGAAAATCCTACTTTAAATTCAATTCACAGAGTTCCATTAAATCAATTAACCAATTTTGTCTCTCCAAAATTGAAAGAGGACAATTTTTTGACATGGAAAAATCTTATACTGCCTGTAATTCGCAAATTCAAGATCCTAAAGTATTTTGATGGCTCTTATCCATGTCCTGACCAGTTTACAAACCCTAAAAATCAAATTAATGGTGTTGAAAATCCAAATTACTCAGATGGGATTGATGAGGATACTACCATCATCATATGGATTAACTCCACCATTTCTGATACGGTCATTGCTTATTTTGCTAATTCTCCAACATCATATCATCTTTGGACCAGCATTGAGGAATGGTTTGCTCGTTCTTCTTCAACTATGCATAAAGCTTTTAGCCATTAATCAAGGTACTAAATCTATTCCTGTTTTGATTGATGAAATCAAAACTTTATCTGATCAACTTGTTGTTGCTGGTGAGAAACTTTCTGACAAGGAATTAGTTGTAGTTACCATTGCTGCTCTTAAATCTGACTATATTCTTTTTGAAACTTCAATGAGACATAAATATCCTCTTGTCTCTTGCATATAACTTCATAATAACCTTCTTAGTGAAGAAGTAGTTGTAAGTGAAAGGAATACTACCTTACTCACTAATTCCACTAATAGAGCTTTTGATGTTCAATCAATTCATATATATCATATGGTAGGGGTCATGGTCCCAGATCTAGTGGTTTTTATGCCCAATTATAGTAGAGGTGGTGCTAGATCTAGTTATTTTCAATTTGGTAGAGGAAATCCATTTCTGACAGGAAGGGGAATTGGTTTTTCTCCTCATGCTTCTGCTCCTAGACCACCTATGGATATGCAACCTACTACAACAACTTCTCTTATTTGTCAGATTTGTGGTAAAGTAGGTCATGGTGCTTTGGAGTGCAGAAATAGACTTAACTTTTCTTATCATAATGCTCACACACCAAATCACTTGTCTTCTATGTTAGCTTCTGCTAATATAATAGGAGAAAATCCCTGGTATGCTGATACTGGAGCTAATCATCACATTACTTCTAATGAGTATGAATTACAAATTTCTTCTACTTCTTAAGGTATTGATGAAATACAAGCTACAAATGGGGAAGGTATGTCAATCACTCATAGTGGTTTTTCACTCAAATATACACCAAATCATACTTTTAATTAAACAATATTCTACTAGTACCAAATGTTTCTCAAAACTTGTTTTTTGTTCACAAATTCACCTCAGACGATAGTTGCTTAATAAATTTTACTTCTGATGGTTTTTCTGTTAAGGACTTGTCAAATTGAAAAACAATTGTATTATTGTATTAAAGTAATAGGAACTGATGGTGGGGGAGAGTTTCTACATTATGAACTAACATCTTTTCTAAATGACATTGGAATTAGATATGAACTTTCCTGTCCACTCACACCTGAGCAAAATGGAATAGATGAATCAAAATATAGACATCTGGTTGACATTGGAAGAACTTTTCTCATTCAATCTGGCCTTAATACTGCTTTTTAGGTTGATGCTTTCAGTACTGCGAATTATACAATCAACATACTTTCTACCATGTCCATTGGTTTCAAGACACCTTATGAAAAGTTATTTCATCAAACACTAAATTATAACTTTTTCAGATCTTTTGGTTGTTTATGCTTTCCATGGATCAAGCCTTATCCAGCTAATAAGTTGGCTCCCAAAAATATCTCTTGTGTCTTCATTAGTTATTGCTCAACTCAGATGCTTGGATACTGTAACTGGCAGGGTCTATATTTTTAGGCATGTCACATTTCAGGAAACCATATTTCTCTCAAGCAGCTTTAGGGCATCCCTCAAAGACAAAGAACTCGAATCGTCATAGGAAGTACTAGATTGCATCTGTTTTAGGGTATCCCTCCAACACAAAGAACTAGAATTTTGCTCACTTTTATGTTCATAAGACGGGTGTATGTACAAATAGTAATATGGATCACCCTGGTATGAGTAATAACCTCCAAAAGGTTGGTGTTGATCCCGACTACTATCCACAAAATGTTGATAGTATGGATAGTGTCTGTTTTAAAATTCAGTCAGATATTCATTGTATTGGTCCTCATAAAACCAATTCGACATTTTCTAAAAACTTCCTAATATATTTAAAAAAAATCTAAGAAAATAAATCCTAACATGAAGGGGGTTCTAAACATTCACAAACAAGGCCGACTCAACCAAATTAAACCTATTGAATCTAGCAAACAAAAAGCATGATGGCTCCACTTAGATTGTTTCTAGACCAGCTTTTGTTCTTTCAAAAGGCAACTAGTTATGATTTTAGCAAACCTCTTAAAACGATCCGAATTAGATTAAGTTGAAGAGAAATAGGATAAGATCTAAGGAGCTTTGATAACCCTGTCTCTTTGGCACTTTTCCCTGGGTTACAAGAAGGCTCTAATAAACTTAAAATAATCTTCCTGAACCTCGAGTTAGGCTAATAAAGTAACCACTACAGTCCTTTTGAACGAGTTTCCTATAAGCTCGTTACCCTATCGGTCTCTTTCTAGTCAAATTTTTAAGGTTTAGGTTCGCGTTTGGTAACATGTTCCTAAAGCGGGCAAGAAGGAAACAGTGATGAAATTCGAGTCCTTATCTTGTATGGCCAGTTCTTGCCCTTTACTAGAAAAGTAAAACCGTATTCAATTCCTCAACATATATGCATACGAAGGAATACAGTAAACCCACTTGCATGGGATTCGTGGGTTGATCGAGTTTTACCTCCCGTACCAGACGGGGATGAATCGGTTGTAGTCGACTCGGGCCACCGACTCCTGTGTCAGTGTGCAAACCCGAGGGGCCGAGACAATATCGTAATTGTCGTCCTTCCCTGTAGCATTTTATATTTAAATTACCCTTTCGTAGGGTTTAAAAATAATAAAATGTCCAAAGTCCAAAATAAAGTCCAAAAAGTGTCCAAAAATAAAAGAAAAATTACATAAATAATGAAAATTCCTAATACAATTTTCTAAACAAATAAAATCTAAAGAAAATAAATCTAATTAATAAAAATAAAAGTCTTTGTCTTCTTCTCCGTTCTTTAAGCTTTAACTTTTAACTCCAAGTCCTTAACTTTAACTTCAAGTATTTAATCACCAAAGTCTTCGGCTTTATTCCTTTCAATCCAAGATCCAAACCTGTAGCAAAAAGAGAAATACCCAAAGAAACGTAAAATAGAACAAAGTAACCTAAAAATAAATCTAAAACTCTAAACCTAAAAACAAGTCCGCGTCGGCGGCGCCAAAAATTGATATAGTTTTTAATAGTGGTAAAATAGGTTCGATTCTCGGACTTATGAAGATTTAATTTCTAGACCTAGTTTTTAATAAAAGAAAATAAAGAGAATTAAAACAATTTGATTTTAAAATGGATGAAGAAAAATTAGGGCTTAAGATTCCACCATTAACCAATACTTAATTGATAACATCTAATAATTCTTATATTCAATTTAATCTAACTATGCCAAAGATTGGTTTTTGAAAGAATAATTGTTAATCAAGAGCATGAGACATCAAGAGTTTAAAAACCAAGTATGACCCATTAGAAGAAAACACAATTATTTGAGAAAAACCATTTTTTCAATTTTAATTCAATCAATTAATAATAAAAGAATTGTAGAATAAATATAATTAAAATAGAAGTTACCACAATTATTGGATGAACGGCTTCCTCCGTCGCCCCAGTGATGGTGATTAGCTCATTGTAATGGAAACACACTCAAAACAGACTTTCATTGCTCAAAAGGTGCTTACAATGGTGAAAAACTAGTAACACAGAATAACAGAGACGCTTTTAAGCGTTACAGAGAAGTGTTCTCTGCGTTACAGAAGAAGGAAAAGGGAACAGGAAAGAAAGATGGACTCCAGGCGCTGTTGATATAAGACTGCTTCAGCAGCTGCGTCAGCGACAGAACTAGCGACAGTATCAGCGACAGTTCTTCTTCTTCTCTACAGCAGCAAATTTTTTTTTTCTTCCTGATTTTTTCCGGTGGCTCTGCCTCCTTTGTTTCTCGTTTCTCTTGGCTATATATAGTATTAGTGAACCCTAGAAACCCTAGAGAACCGATAAGGACTCCAACACAACTCCCAATCAAACTCAAATTACGTGTAAATCCTAAACAGGGTCGAAGTCCTTTTTCCGGCTTGATTCACTTCTGCAGCCATTTTTTCCGGGTGAAAAACGTTTTGTGACGTGTGTATAAGCTATTACAGATTGTGTCTTGATTCTGGTAACTTGAAACCACCTAAAAATCCCTTAAAACTCGGTTGCAAATCAACACAGAAGTTTCTCACGTGAAGAAGGTTTCTTCCCTCCATTTTCGGTTTCAAAATTCAAAAGGGAGGTGCCCCTAATCCAAGAGCTGAGTGCCTTTATCAATTTTCCCCGGGTGCCTTTATCACTTTTCGAGCCAATTTTTCCCAAATTATTTATTTCTCAAAAATACCTACAAAGACATAAAAAGCCATAATAAGTACAAAATCGAACACTACCAAAATAGATAATCGAGCGCAATTTAGACACAAAAATATTTTTATCAACAGCATGTCACTACAGATGCACTCTCTTCTTCATCAAACTCAATAAGCCTGCAGCTCCAAATATATCTTCTACTTCAGTTTTTATTGACAATAATGTTGTCCCTTGTGTTCAGAATGATCACTCCATGAGGAAAAGAGGAAAGGCTGGTATTTTCAAACCTAAGGTCTAGTCCAGTAAATATTCTTTCTCATTTGCTATTATTTCCATATTTCACCAACAAGTCCTACTTGTTTTAGTCAAGCTAACAAAGATCCAAAATGGGGACATGCTCTAGCTAAGGAGTCCAATACCTTGTAGGATGCAAATACGTGGTCCAAGGTACCTTTTCATCCTTCTATGAATCGTATTGGTTGTAAATGGGTATTTATGATCAAGCATAAACCAGATGGCACAATTGATAAATATAAGGCTAGGTTAGTTTCCAAGTGATTTCATCAACAAGAGGGGTTGGATTATTCATAAAATTTTAGCCCAGTTGCTAAACCCACTACCATCGTAATTCTTCTTATTATTGCAGCTAATTTTGATTGGTCTATTACTCAATTTGATGTGAGTAATGTATTTGTTTATGGATATCTATCTGAAGAAGTATACATGTCTCATCCTCCAGGCTTTATTGATCCTGATCATCCCACTTATGTATGCAAATTACATAAATCCTTGTATGGCTTAAAGCAGGCTCCTAGAGCTTGGTATGACAAACGAATAAAAGTGCTTGTATCCTATGAATTCACTCTATCATCAGCTGATTCCTATTTGTTTATTAAAAAGACTGGCTCAAGAATAACTTTTATCCTTGTGTATGTTGATGATATCTTGATTACTGGCAATTCAAAGTCTCATTGTTCTGAGCTTATTCTTCAACTTCAAGGTCACTTTCCTATAAAAAATCTGGGTTATTTACATTGCTTTATAGGTCTTGAAGTCAAGAGAAATTCTAGTGGTCTTTTCTTGTCTCAAAAAAAGTATGCTCTGGATTTATTGGAAAATTATTCAATGGGTGGTGTTAAACCTTGCTCTTTTCCAGTTCCAATCAATTTTAAACTTTAGGCTACAAATGGTGAACCTCTTCTTGATCCTACTTCCTATAGGTCTCTAGTAGGTGCACTTTAATACTTAACTTGGACCAGGCTAGAGATTGTTATGTTTTCAACCAAGTCTGTCAGCATATGCAATCTCCAACATCTAATCACATGGCTGCTGCTAAGAGGATTCTGAGATACATAAAGGGTACGCTATTGATTTTGTTATTACTTCAGTAAAGGCTTGACTGCTGTACATGGTTTTAGTGATGTTGATTGGGCAGGTGACCCTGTCTCTAGAAGAAGTACTGGGGGTATTGCATCTTTTTTTGGATCAAATCTTATTTCTTGGTCAAGTAAAAGACAAGCTACTATTGCTAGTTCTTTTACTGAAGCTGAATTCAGAAGCTTGGCTAACTCTTCTGCTGAGTTAATTTTGGTTTGGAAGTTGCTCAAGGATATGCATATTTTCTTGCCTACTACACCTTCTCTTCTTTGTGACAACATCAGTGCAATCTCATATTCATCTAATATAATTTTCCATACAAGAATGAAGCATTTTTCTGTGGGTTACAATTTTGTTCGTGAGCTTTCTCACTCTAAGGACTTGCAGATATCTTATATATCCACTATTGATCAGGTTGCTAACATCTTTACTAAGGGATTTTCAGGTCCACGATTTTCTCTTCTTAGGGACAAACTGAAGGTTCAGCCTTTGTCTTCCACCATCAGTTTGAGTGGGGATAATAAAACTTAAAAGAGTTTACTCTCTATTTACACAGAGTCATTGTACAGACAGTTTACTAGTGGTCCTGTTACACCGTGTTGTCCCTTTTCTTTTGGTTACTCTATCAGTGTATGTTAGCATTTATTAGTTGTCGGTTGGTGTATGTTAGTCAGCAATCATTTTGTTTAAATAGTTGTTGTCGGTTAAACAAATGTAATAATCTTTCTTCTTCATTTTAAGGCTAACCACTATGGAAGGTTAATTCAAGATTCAACTTGATAGCCACGTCAGATTGAACCAACAACTATCCACTATGCTGATTCAAGTATTGTGCCCAACTGTTAGCCGTATTGCGCCTAATCATTCAGTGCAAATAGATGAATCATTAGAGTTTAACTTATAAAGTTAAATTTGATGGTTCAGGATTGATGCACCCAACCATTGGGCGCAAATAGATGATCCATTAGATTTTAAGCCATTAAATTAAATTTGATGGCTTATATTTGATGTGTCCAATAATTGAGCGCAAAAAGTGATTTTTCCTTTCACCAAACCATTGGGTGTAACAAACTTGATTTGACTTCTCTTTCCAGCATAGTCTTGAACACTAGCTTGAACCATGAAAATAGGCCACGATTTTTCTATCTTGAATCAAGATTCAAGACACCATAGTGGTTAGCCTAATCAATTACAGCTATCAAGATTCTTGATCTTCTTTTCTACAATCGTTTGTTCTTGATCATGTCATTCTTTCACTAATTGTTAATTCACTAATATATATGGCCATCCAAGCCATGACCATTCAAAAATATTAATATAGCATGTATTACTCAAATTAATTATTACAAATACATTTACAACTATACTGCGAGTCTTAGCCTTATTGTTTGAATACTCGAATTAACTTTTAGACTTAAAATGATTTATTTTTTTGGTACAAAGAGATTAAAGAACAAAAATGAACAATAGAAAACACTAACTGACAGCTACATCCCAAAGGGTAGCAACAGTAGAAGGAATTTCTGAACCAGTCCATGTGGCTTGGACGTTGTTATATAACGCATATCCTGTCAGAGCATGTGCATCCGAGTTTGCTCTTTTGGGGACAAACTCGTACACCACAGAAGTGAATCCATTAGCCGTTCTCTTATATCATTAATTAGTTTCTGGATCCTCCATGGAGAAGTCTTACAATTCCCATTTAAAACCTTAACCACTACCTGGCAATCTATTTCAATAATGATTGTGTTGGTATTTAACTGGATTGATAATTCAGCAGCAAGGAGAAAACCATCAGCCTCAGAAATAACTAGCATATTGCAGTTGCCAAGTCTTGTTGCAACACCTTGGCAAACTCCTCGACTATCTCTTGCCACTGCTGCACTATCGAAGAAACCATCTTTCTAAGCATCATCCACATTGATTTTGATAGTATTAAAAGTGGGAGGTGACCAGGTTTGTGGAACTTCTTCAATAGCAGCAAAGTTTGTGATCCCACCTAGTTCAGGTCCTTTGCAAACTCATGGTTATAGTAGAGGTTGAACTAATACTGATCCATGAGAAGGACAGTTTGCACATTCGAATTTTTGTTCTCAAATACTTTGATGTTTCTGCTTTTCCAAAGAGCCCAGCAAAGAGAAGTTCCCAGAGAGAAAGAGTACTCACCATCACTTCTAGTCAACCATTGTTCCACCAGATCATGAATTGATATTTGGTCAGGCTATTATATTCTCAAACCAAAAGGGGAGGCAAACCAGACAGCTTGTGCAAAGCTACATTGAAGCAGGAGATGATGACATTTTCCTCTGCCATATTGCAAACATTGCATTCAGTTGAATTCCCTTCCACACATATGTCAATTTTCAGGTTTACGACAATACCATTATGTAATGCTCTCCACATGAAGGTCTTGATTTTTGGTGCCACCCTTTTAACTGCCCAAAATTTCTTCCAAGGGAAACTGGTGTCGTTGTAGGCAGATGTTTCCTCATTATTTTCACTTAGTACTCCTTGAAATGATTGTGGGGTAAAATCTCCATGGGTAATGAGACTCCAAATTAGTTTGTCTTCATCCGCAACATTGATATGCGTGTTCTGGATTTGGCTGGCAGCATGGTGGTTGAAGAGTTGGTTGATCAGGTTCATGTCCCACTGCCTAGTGTTTGTGTTGATAAGCTGGCTCACCTTAGTGATTTCTGGTATGTCCATGTCGACAGTTGTGGGAGTATTACCTGGGATAGATTGGACCCAAAAATCTGAAAAGATGTTGATTACAGACCATTTCCAACCAACCATATATAACCCTTTTTTTAAGTTATCTCAACTCGTCAGAATAGTCTTCAAAGTACTTTTGCATTTTCTAATAATAGTCTTCAAGTACCGGTGCATTTTCTAGTAAAATGGTTGATAAACCATAATCCCTATTCCCGTGGGCTTTAACAACCCTGAAATCAGGAGAACCCGGAGGACTTGAAAATTGACAACTTCATCGAACACTATAAACTTCCGTAAATTTCCTAAAGAAAAGAATCCTTGTCATACATATTGCACATCGAAACATAACATAAGTAATGCATAAAATATATGGACCCTGTATTATAATATCAAAAATATTCAAAGGACTAAAAAGTAAAAATTCTAGGCGTAGTTAGAGACGGAGACAAACAGGAACAAAAGAGAGATTGAAATAAAACACCATAATAACACGCATTGTTCAGTTTTGATCTTTAGCTGTTTTTAAGGTATAAATTTATTTTTATTTTTTTATTGTTTTGCATATATAAAATTTGGAATATATTTACTCTGTTTTTATTTGATTAATTAATTGAGAAAATAAGTATTTTGGATTTCATTATCTTGGATCTTAATCAATCATGGTATGAATCTCTTTTTTTGTAATACGAAGAGTTTGTTTTTATTCTTTTGTTTAAATGTTATGTATGTGTTTTCTGTTCATGTTTAACATTGAGTATTGGATGAATTTAGTATGATAGAATCCGTGTCTCTCTGGGATTACTCTGTATCAATAGAGTTTCTATGATTCTCAAAAGCTTATTAACTGAATTTGTATAGCCAGATTTAATTTTCGGTGTAAAAATCATTCTTTTTTAGAATTCAAGAGTAATTTTTATGTAATTTTGTTCATACCCTGTGTGTGTATATATATGGTAGTTATTGATTCTTGTATGTTTGGTGAATTTGGTTTCTGCTTTAAACTTTGTTTGGCTTAAAAACAGACATTTTTTTTTGTTAATTGAAGATCTGTTCTATCTATAAGATGATTTCTTAATCTTTTGGTCCATGGAACAATTGCATTAAGATTCCCATCAATGTGATTGCGTTTCCGTTTCTCCGTACCTGATGATATAATCTTGTTTATCAATTTGTATCTTTTTGGAGAATTTTAGGTAATATCGTTGTATTGTTAGATCAATGATGGTTATATTTGTTTGTTTGATTTACAATTAACAAGAGCATAAGTTGCAGACAATGGAAAATTTTACAACTTTTGTTTGGGTTAATCTGTTGCTTCTATAATCAAATAATATTGTTCCCTAAAAAAGAAGAATCTGAAACATGGTCGGTATAGTTATGAACATTCTAAGGAATAACTTGATTTGGTATTTCCTTTTCATGATGAATAACTTGATTATGTATTTCCTTTTCACGTTCCTACTTGTGAGCTTTCTAACGATTAGGGTTTCTTGTTCTTTTATTGTGTTAATTAACATGATGTATAACTTGATTTGATATTTCTTTTTCATGGCTATACTTGTGACTTTCTATAAGGACTGGGGTTTCTTGTTCTTATGTAACGTATTGGCTCCATATAACTATTTCATATATAATTTTATTTCTCTCGGCTCAATTGTAAATTATGTTCAGACAAGATTGTCAATTTGCTACATAGTGGAGCTATTTTTCTTCTAATTCTCATTAATTAGTTTCAGTATCTTTAACATTTTCATTATGTGTGACTCAGATACTAATGGCGGCAAAATGTGTACAATCCATTCATGAAGAACACACGGCATCCTTGACTTAAGGAAGCGCTCCCTAGAAATGCACACTGCCATTAAAAGTGAACTTGCGTCTACTGCACTGCTTTCAGGCAGTCATGTCATGGCAGCTATAATTAACCAGCAACCATTAAAAATGGACACGGATAGTATCAGTGGTGAGAAAAAGAAGGTTAAACGCTCTCGCAAACGTAGAAATAATATGTGTCCTGGAGAGGAATCTGATGGTGGAAAGTCCGTGGAGGTTGATCTACTTTTCGTCTTACATGACTTCCTCATTATTAGTTTATAACGGACAGTTATATTGTATACACTGGTTCCTAATCGTCATCTTATTCCTACTTCAAACCATGCTTTTGTTATTTCTCTTACTCGCATAGTTGTTGGGTGCAAGGATATTCAAGTGAGGTTGAGGTGATCCCAAATTGTAACCAATAGTAAATCACGTTTTCGTCTCCACTTTTTGGCACCATTCATACGCTCACTGCACTACTTATTGCATGCTGCTAATAATTCATGACTGTAATTTCAATTGTCTTTCTCCTGGAGTTCTAATTTATTTATGAATTATGTTGTTACCTTTGCGCTGTTCATATAATTTTTTTCTTCTTCTAATCATATCTTCCTTACAGGACGGTAACGCAAGACATGATCGGCAAAATGATGGCACCTCTGAATGCTCAGGTAGTCAGGAATCCCAGAAGGTATACTTTATGGCTTAACCTTTTGCTAGATGTTAGATTTTATTATGAATCGATTTGGGTACGTGATGGTAAATTTTGAAGTCCAAATGAGAAATTCTTATACAAAGGTTCCAAGGTAAAACGGTAAGATCTATGGAGACACTTGGATAGGGTGCGAAGGTTGTTAAATTGCCATCATACTGCAGTTGTAGCTTTACACACAGAAACATACACACACTTATTGCGTTTATTGATTTGCTTGCATAAGTGTATTTTGTTTTATAAGCCATTGGTTTATTTTACCGTCCATTTTGTCCCTTCGGTTGATTCTGATCCGTAAATTTCAAACTTTTGGGTGTGTAATTGGCTAAAATAAGCCTCTATTTGATTTGTTAAAACAGGTTTCTGCTAGGTGGAACCCAAATGGAGCATGCAGACCCATGATTGATGAAGCTCCTGTGTTTTATCCTAATGATGAGGTATGTTGCCAAATGTTACACCAGTAGTTTGTTATCATCTCTGTAGAGGTGATGGTAATCTGTAGAAAAATAAAATAAAATAATCAAATTGTTGTTTATGTGATGTTTCAACTGGTAGGAATTTGAAGAAACATTAAGTTACATTGCAAAGATTCGTGAGAAGGCAGAACCATATGGAATATGCCGTATTGTACCTCCTCCTTCCTGGCAGCCACCTTGTCCTTTAAGAGAAAAAGGTATATGGGAGCAAGCTAAGTTTGGTACTCGGATTCAACAAGTCGACAAACTTCAAAATAGGGAGTCCATGAGAAAGAAATCCCGAAATCGTAGCCACCGAAAAAGGAAGAGAAGGAGGCGCTCAAGGATGGGATCAAGCTGGAGGCGTCCCAAAACAGAAAGTTCTGAGAGCAATGACTGTGCTGCCTCTGACACAGATGAGAAGTTTGGATTTCAATCGGGTTCAGATTTCAGTCTGAGCAGTTTTCAGGAATATGCCAATGATTTTAGAGAAAAATATTTCGAAACAAAGTATTTTGAATATAATATAAACTACTCCGGAGATGAACTTAACAAATGTTCTGTGCCATCAGTAGAAGAGATAGAAGGTGAATATTGGCGAATAGTTGAGAAGCCAACAGATGAAGTTGAGGTACGAGGAGATATTATATTTTAGTTTTCAATTTCTTGGAATTTGCACGTTATTCTTATACATTCAATTTCAGGTTCATTACGGAGCTGATCTGGAAACCGGGGTTTTTGGAAGTGGATTTCCTAAATTATCGTCCTTGATTACTGAAAACGATACAAACCAGTATGTGTTGTCTGGGTGGAACCTAAATAACTTTCCACGGCTACCAGGTTCAGTACTTTGTTTTGAAGGAGAAGACATATCTGGGGTTCTAGTTCCATGGCTGTATATTGGCATGTGTTTCTCATCATTTTGTTGGGTAAGCTTTCTGGAATTACTATGATGAATTTTAGTGCTTTTATCAATATTTAAAAATCTTAAAATAATGAACATATGTGTACTACGGTGTTAAACAGCATGTCGAGGATCACCACCTTTACTCGCTAAATTATTTGCATATGGGTGAACCTAAGATTTGGTATGGAGTCCCTGGAACTCATGCTTCTGAATTGGAGAATGCTATGAGAAAACATCTACCTGATCTGTTTGCAGAACAACCAGATTTACTTCATGAATTGGTATGTGAATGGTGCACTTTTGGTTATTAATTCAAAGTAGCATGGAGTACAAATTAGAAACTAGTGTTACTATTTTTTTTATGAGGAAAAAGGTTAATACCTTATTTATAAAAGAAAGAAAACTAAAGGAAAATCTGCAATCAGTTCTTAGAGTTCTTATAGACTCAAAGGCAGAACATTTGAAATGTCACACCAAAAGGAATATGACTTCTGTTGTTAAGGCAGTATAATGACCTGTGTAATATGAAACACTGATTAGGATGACCCAAAAAGGTTCGAATAGGGAATTTATGCTTATGCTTTTCCAGGACAGGATATGTCTTTGAAATTTTCATGATAGTTGTATCATGGAAATGTTAGGACTGCCTCAACTTTAAGTTGTTGCACTAGGATACTATGAGGTAGGTACAAGGCTGTATATTTTGGCAGTTTTAGTTTAAATTTTTATTTTTGTATTTATACTCCAAGCAGGGTAGAATTATCTCATTTAGGAAAAACATTTGATCAATAGACCATATAAATAGGACCAATTTTATAAAGAAAATATGGAGCTGTTCAATCAGTCCTTTTTTCCTCCTGGACCACTTTTCATTCTATAGTTCCATTTCTTTCATACTAAGTAGTCTGATTTTTCATTTTCTTCCATGTTAGTTTAGGTCAAGCCATTCATTCACTTTCTTCTGCTGCTTTGTATTTGATTTCATGCATTGACTTTGTTCGTTGCCTCGAACAGGTCACCCAGTTATCTCCATCGGTTCTGAAATCTGAGGGTGTTCCTGTCTACCGAGTTGTTCAGCGTTCTGGAGAGTTTGTTCTGACTTTCCCTAAAGCATACCACTCTGGTTTCAATTGTGGATTTAATTGTGCTGAGGCTGTGAACGTTGCCCCTGTTGACTGGTTACCACATGGGCAAAGTGCGGTAGAGCTATACAGGGATCAGTGTCGAAAGACATCTATATCCCATGATAAGTTGCTTCTTGGAGCAGCTAGGGAAGCTGTTTGTGCTCTCCGGGAGCTCTTAATCCTTGGAAAGGAAACGCCAAGAAATTTTAGCTGGAAAAGTGTTTGTGGGAAGGATGGGATACTTACCGCAGCAATCAAGGTAAATGTTTTCTTATCTATATTATTTTGGAGCGTGGATTTTCTTTTAACTTGAAACCTGATTATATGTGACATTTATTCTCAGACCCGTGTACAAATGGAGCAGGAAAGAAGAGACGATCTTCCCATTATTTCACGAACACGAAGGATGGACAGTGACTTTGATTTAACCAAGGAGAGAGAGTGTTTTTCATGCTTCTATGATTTGCACCTCTCTGCTGCTGGTTGCAAATGTTCATCTGACCGGTTTTCATGCCTAAAACACACACAACTTTTATGTTCATGTGAACCAGGACGGAGATTTTTCATTTTTCGCTATGATATAGATGAACTAAACACCCTAGTTGAAGCTTTAGAAGGAAACTTAGAAACCTTGGGGCGTTGGGTGTCGGAGGACACAGCAGCTGATGTCCAAAGGATGGATCTTGGGAATGAGATATCCAAGCTCGAGTATACTAACAGAACGGAAAAGCAATCTTGTTCCAAACCGAGAGAAGAAATCCCTAACATGAACGAGCCTTGCAAGTCTGACAGTTGTTCTAAGGATGTGATTCACTCAGAAGATAAAGTTGAAGTTAAAAGTATGGGATCAGACCGATGCTTTGATTTGAATTTCCAGAGTGTCTCTGATGATTGTGAATCAAAGGGACCAGAAATTCACGATGTTTGCATTAGAAAGGCCTCTACCATTTCTGTGGCCGACAGTTGCACATCAAGCATTAAAAAAGAAAAACTTCATCATTGTTCTGATGAAGCTGTAGAGCCTGATAGTATGAGCCTTGGCAATACAGAACAAACTAGGGGTCAACTTATTCGAGAGAACTTAAGTTCTTATTGTGAATCTGTGGTTTCTCACTTTGATCAGTCAACTCCATGTGCAATGGATGAAATGCATCCCTGTACATCTAATGGTCCTAAGCTGTTTGGGGTTGACCTTGTAAGAATTTCTCATCCATGTTCTCCTGTAGCATCAACTAGCACTGGAAGAGCCGAGAGCAGAAGATCCAATTCAAACATAGAAGTTTGTCCGGCTGATCAAATATTTGTGGCACAAAAGTTGCATGTTGAGCCTCTAAATCATGGAACTGTGGTATCCGGAAAGCAATGGTTCAATAACCTGATCAAATTTCCCAAAGGTGTGTTGCACAATTACCTCCATCAGACCGTTGTTCACATTATGTTTTTCTCCTTTCTCTTGTTTTTTTTTTTTTTGTTTCTTTCTTTGTTTTTATTTTGTGTTTTCCTTTTTTCTTTCTTATATTTGTATAAACCTGCTCTGACATGTTTAATATTTTGGTTTTGACATGGCAGGATTTAAAAGCCGAGTCAGTTACTTTAGTGTAGTTGATCCAACAAAAATGTGTAGTTATATTTCTGAAGTTGTGGACGCTGGCCTCCTTGGTCCACTATTTAAGGTTAAGTTTCTATTGTCATTCCATATAATATTATAAAGTTTAAGCTGTGCCAAGAATTAGGATTACAACTGTGCGTGAACTACCACAGTAGAAATAACGTACCAGCAATCCTATACTCGAGAGTTGAGATCCTTTTGGTACCTTATCGGCAGGGCAAAAGCCGGTTATTAAAATGATCAATCATGTTACTCCAACATTACTCAACTATTGAGATTAATTCTTAACCCATGGATCCAAAAATGTGATTCGAAACGTAAACATTTTTCAACACCAAATTAGAGCAAGCTTTCCTGTTTTAATTATAGGCTTTGTCAATCCTGCTTCTTTGGAGGATTCTATATACTCTTGAGTCTTGACCAATGTTTAAGGAATTTTAATATGGTTATAATTTTCTTTTCTTAATCCCCGTGTTTATTATTCTAGTATTACTTATATTTTGAAATTGTACACTTTTTTCAGGTTACAGTAGAGCACCACTCAGATATGGTTTTCACTAATGTCTCAGCGCAGAAGTGCTGGGAAATGGTAGTAGAAAGACTAAATAAAGAAATTCAGAACTATCACTCTTCAGGTAGACCGGGTGCATCAATCTCATTGCAAGATCCCCGGAGCATCAATGGTCTTGAAATGTTCGGATTGTTGTCTCCAGAAATTGTTAAGGTAAATCGAACATCCTTCTTTCTAAAAGACTAAGGTGGCATTCGTTCTTTGCTGTCTCAGCTTCTGAAATCTGACCTGGGCCAATTGGATTCCAGATTGTTTTATCTTTTTGTTTTTTGGAGCCATGGATTCCAATTCGAGTCTGGTATTGAGCATCTGACTCGGGGATTCGCCATTGTTGCGCATTCAAAGTAGTCAGCAAAGGACATACATATTCCATAACCTTAGTCAACACAAATGACAGACATGTTCCATACCATCAGATAGTTAGAACCAGACTTTTGAAATTACATATTTGAACAAAACAAAATCCAGATTAACTAAGCTAAAAATTGTTGTCAGGTTACCGAAGGTGTTGATGGTTATTGTGACTTGGAGAATCAGCAGCTTCGTTCAAGCGAGAAAAGTCTGAATAGCATTTATTCAGCCTTAGATATCATTAAGCAGAATGCAGGATCAACTTACTCTCACAGGAGCTCAATAAATAATAATCTCGATGAAGATTTGACTAGACAACCCCATAATAAAAAGTTAAAAACGGAAGTTGATCCATCTGTTGCCGAGTTGCATTCTGTATTAAAGGAATTGCTTCTGAAGGCAAATCCCGACCAACTGACGAAGATTCGTAGGATATTCTCTAATGAGTTGTCTAGTACTGATTGGAAATCGGCGTTCAAGTTTGTGATCGATGAAATTGAGAATAAACTGTAAATAACTATGGCATAGAAAATCACAATAAAAAGGCCATCATTCTTTTCATTTATTTATTTGTTTTGATATTTTTTTCCCTCTTTTAGCCTCACATAGGTATGTAGTGGTATGTCCTAATTCTTTATTCATGTCCACAGTGATCATGTGGAGATGTAAAAATCTGTCTTTTTATGAACATCTGAGGAATATGTTTCAACCATCTATTTTATCCGTTAAATGGTTAACAACGCACATGTATGAGGCAACACATGTCATTGATGGACAATAATATTTCTGACATTTAAATTAGATTTCTATAGGTCCCCATGCGTAGATTAGCGACATGTGTCATCCTAGATCCGACGGGCAAAAAATTTTCGAATTAAAACAAATGTATGAAACCCTAATATTTTCGAAATGACATTATTACCCTTTAGTTTCGAAAAAATTACAAAAAAATATGTGACTGTTATACTAATCTATCTTTCGTTCTTGCACCTGTTGTGATTTATGTGCACATTTTAAAAACAAACTAAGTATTAATATTGTCTGAATTTGAACAAAGAAAATTAAACAAACGCAACCAGACTAGAGTTTCATAATTCGAAAAACATAAAACTCACACATCAAAATGAACTTTAGACTTCCTCTGTCTTTTTGAGCCTGCATCATAGTTGTAATTGTTAATAATCTGCTTGACAGGGCCACTTCCTTTGTTGATATTACTAATGGACATAGTCACACAAGCTCCAGTTGTGTTAGTTTTGACATGTTTCCCTTTTGGCTTAGTAGTTGTGGATGAAGAAGTAGCAATCTTGGTCTTCTTAGGAGTTGTAGATGATGAAGTTGATATCATTAATTATGTCATCTGCCACTGGAATCTTAAAAGTAGGCTTCGCTCTTAAACTCTTCAAAATGTGGTCACAAACAATCTTAGAATTGCAAGTAGGATTTAAATGGTTTCCAAGATTAATACAAGTGTGATTGGGCCCAACTTTTCTGATGGTGAAGGTGCGCTCACGTGGTATCTGCCTTGCATTAATAAACCGCTTACAACTTTGACTCATCTTATCCTTTACACACAACATACACTCTTTCATAATCACATTTCTTAAACTTAAAATTATGTTTTTTCTTCACTGCGTAGTAGCTAAGGTGGTCAGTGAAAGCTTGTCTATCTTCAAAATCCATTCCCTTAAGCAATACACCCAGGATATCTTCATGATCTTTCTCGTCTTGCAAAGACAAATCCACTGGGTCCTCAGCATGTTTACCACCATAATAATATTGCCACTCAGCTTCCATATCATTAGTCCACTTCGACCTGTTACCATCACCAGGCCCATCACCATCAACATGCACATTTCCATCACCAGGCCTATTACCATCAACAATCGCATTATCAGTTTCATTTCCATCATACCCATCACCACCACTACCTCCAATTCCATGGTTCTCTTTAACTCTACCATCTTCATCTTGCCCAACATATCCATCAAAACAAACTTCTCCATTCATGTTCACTCTTTTATCATCACTTGATTCATACTTAAATTCAATGTTATCATCAGGATGAAAGTCATCTGCGGCTTCATTTGATAGGTGCAGTGGTTTTTCCTCCTCATCGACTAGGGTTGTATCTTCAATTGTACTAGCTTGTGTAGATATTTCTTGGTTTTCAGCAACACTGCATTGTGTAGGTTGAACTTCACTTTCATTCCCAACTTCATCTTCAAATTACATTTTTCTTTCCTTACTTGTTCCCACTCCTTGATTCTTTCTTTCTGAGTGTTCTTTTAGTCTAGGACTCTTCCTAGGTGTCAGCTTTGGCTTAGACACAACTTTATTCTTTGGTGTTATCTTCTTTCTATATGAAGGATCAAGTATACAACTACCAGCACCAACCCCTTTCTCACACTCCATATCTGCCTCTTCACCACCAGTTATACACAGATCTAATGTTGTAAAACCATCCTCATCTTCCTCGGCACATTTTCATACATCAAAAAAATTACATCCATCATATATTATGTCAGAGTTGGAGAGCAATTCAATCTTGAAATCAACAGATAAATGCAACCTAGCCCTTATGATGTCTATAAACTTATCATAACTAATATCATTTGCAACAACATTCATCACATAAAAAACTTTACCAGCATCAATACCAGCAATCTGATCGAGAATAGTTATCCTAAAATTTCTTTCTTTCAATTTTTTAAAATATCAATTAACAATAATTCAATTCAATTACTAAACAACAATTAAATCAGTTTATTAATTCAATTATTGATCCATACCAATTCAATCAGTTTACTAATGGAATCAGTTTGAAAAACAAATACACCCAAATTTAACAGGCAACTTTCAATCATTTTACTAATTCAATCAGTTTAAAAAAAACAAATTTAATATACAACTTTCATTCGGTAACTAAACACCAAAACAACAGTAATAAATGTTTTTTAACCAAAAGTTTCACGTTTCAAACAAAATCCCCAATGCGGAAAACCCTAAAATCAATTTTACATAAACCCTAAATTTATAGTTGTGATTAAACAAAAATTAAACACCATAGATGTGATATAACCAGTAAATAAACATTAACTAACAATAATACATGTCATTTAATCAACAAATTTCATGTTTAAAACGAAATCCTCAAATCAGAAAACTAAAAAAAAAAATAAACCCTAAATTTATAGTTGTTATTAAATGAAAACTGAACACAATAGATGTGAGATATAACGAAAAGAGGAAATTGGTTTGACGAATTAACCTGTTTTCAGTAACCATGATCTTGATTTGAGAAACTTTGATGATGATAAAAACTAAACGTGGCTGAAAATCGAGTTCTTCTTGCTTTAATAATACACCAACAACACATAAACAAGCTTGATTTCACGATTTCCCTTCACTTAATCATCTCCAACAACACATACATAAACAATTTATTTCTCTCATTTCTTCTCTGTCTCTCGGCTTCTCTTTATGTTTTTTTTTCTTTCTCTCGATTTTTCTTCTTTACAGAGAATATAACACATAAACACGTGTTATAGAAACGTGTTTCATCTTAACACGTGTCTCCATAATGTTATCTGACGGTAGGATCTAACACATGTCTCCACACTTCTAATCGGACCGTAGGATCTAGCTAAGGGTAGAAGTGTAAAATTAGGCACACGTGTAAACCCACACATGCAGATATTAACCATTTAACGGATGCAATGGATAGCTGGGGCATATTCCTTTATAATTACCATTTCGGACAGATCCCCAACTGATAATTCAAATCCGGGACATATTCCCAATTTTCCTAACATTTGAGGTCTTTTTGTTCTAATTGTTATCCCATTTTTACTTCCTCACCATTTTTAGACCGAGTCTTGTACATAATTTATTTCACTAATTAAAGAGGTAATTTTTTTTTCTAACTGTTGCGATGTGTTTATGTACTGCCTTGTTCTCTGTTCCTCTCTATATGTATGCTTTTATTATCTGTATTCTGTTTGAAAGATGGATTGAATAGAGAGAAACTGGAAGAGGTATTTAGTTTACAACTTGTACTATTTGGTTTGCAGTCTGATACTAGGGTTTAGATGGAATCCAGTCACAGCGGAAAGAAATTGAAAGATCCACCTCAGATTATTCAGTGTAATGGGGATGAACAGAGATGTTGATCTGTTCGTCAGTTGGTGGGGATTTGCATTCCTTCTTTCTCTTTTGGAGGTCAAGTCTGTTTCACCCTCCATTTCTGTTTTCTGGCAAAATTTTCTATTTTAGGAAACAAAAAAAGAATTGGTCCACGCCCTATACCAGGCTAGTGATAGAATCAAGCCTTAGGGAATTGGTTTCTTCCCATAACATAAAAACTCACTTACTAGAGAATGTTATCTTGAAGAAAATTCGAAGTTAGGTTCCCCTGTGGAAGTCAAATCATGCTATTGGACACTCCCTCCGTCCCCTGTATAAAAGTGGAATTTGGAAAAGGGAAAATTTTGGTTTGGTCCAATTTTAAATAGTCTCAAGTTATTTTAGTCCACCGATAAATAATGGAGTTAAGTTTGGTCCTTATTTATTTGAAAATGTTAAAATAACTTTTCTCTCTCTTATTTTTTCTCTTTTATTAAAATGTAAACAAAAACTTAAAATTAATTATATCTCAAATCATAAGTCTAAAATTAACAAATCTTATACATTCGGAAGGCTCTTGACGAGATTTATCCAACGAGTACCAATTGTAATATTTTTTGAAGCTTTTTCTTCTCAGTATTGGTAATGGTAGTTCATATTCAAGAATGAACACCATTATAGAGTATGGTAGTTCATTTCTAGCAGTTCATTTTGTAGAATGAACTCGTAATATTGGTAGTTCATTCTAGCAGTTCATTTGGTAGAATGAACTCGTGATATTGGTAATTCATTAATCATTATAGTATTTCATTTTGTAGAATGAACTCGTAATGTTGGTAGTTCATTGTAGCAGTTCATTTTGTAGAATGAATTCTTAATGGTAGTTCATTCTAGCATTTTATTTTGTAAAAGAACTCGTAATATTGGTAGTTCAAATCTAGCAGTTCATTTTGTAGAATGAACTCGTAATGATAGTTCATTATAGCAGTTCATTTTGTATAATAAACTAGTATGGTTGTTTATTCTAGCAGTTCATTTTGTAGAATGAACTCGTAATGGTAGTTCATTGTAGCATGTAATGGTAGTTCATTCTGTAAATTGAGCTCGCAAAGTTAGTTCGTTACAATAGTAATTATTTTTAGCAGTTCATTTTGTAGAATGAACTCGTGATGAGAGTTCATCTAGCATTTCATTTTGTAAAATGAACTCGTAATAGTGGTCAATTCTAGCATGTAGTTCATGATGTAAAATGAACTCGCAAAGTTAGTTCATTACAATGTTAGTCAATTCTAGCAGTACAGTTTGTAGAATGAACTCGTAATAATGGTTCATTCAAGCATGTAATGGTAGTTCATGATGTAAAATGAACTCGCAAAGTTAGTTCATTACAATATTAGTCAATTCTAGCAGTTCATTTTGTACAATGAACTCGTAATAGTGGTTCATTCTAGCATATAATGGTAGTTCATGATGTAAAATGAACTCACATAGTTAGTTCATTACAATGTTAGTCAATTCTTGCATTTCATTTTATAGAATGAACTCGTAGTGATAGTTCATTTTATAGTTTATCTTTAGCAAAACGATAACATAAAAATTAAAGCTTCAAAAAATAGTGAAAGTGGTACTCCTTTTGTAGATCTCGTCGAGAGCTTTCCGAATATATAAAATTTGTTAAATTTCGACTTATTGTTTGAGAGATATTTAACTTTTAAGATTTTTTCTTTACTTTTAGAAGAGAGAAAATAGTATTTCTGACATTAATTTAAAACATGATGACGTCATTCCGCGTGGGTAATATTCACCCTATGACCAAACAGTAATATTTGGACCAAACAGATATTTATATTTTTAAAAGGACCAAACTGAAATTTGACCAAGTCAACGGGACCAAACTAACACCATATTATTTATATTATGACTAAATGATAGTTTCTACTTTGAAAAATCTCTTGTATTAAAAAATTATCTTGATTTTACAAAAATCTACCTATTTTCCTGTTTTAACCTTTGTCTCATTTATAACACAATTATCCATGTATAATAAATAAGGGCAATGCATAGAAAAAACTATATTGGAATTGGGATTCCGCCTATCTAATGAGACTACAAAAATTCGAAACTCCTTCTGTATATAGGGGATAGAGGGAGTATAAGAATGTGGAGGTCAGCGCATTTAAGGTTTGCGTAGTATTTATCTTCCAAAATTTCCACAACCATTTAAAACCCTGACGATTATTCTCAATATATTAGTAGGAAAGAGAATGTTTAAATAAAACAATATATTTATACCTAACGAAAGGGTATAACAGTAAAATAATATGTTCAATATTATAATATGAATATCTTTCCTACTTTTATTAGTTTTCATGACAATAATTTGGTCTAAATAATATAATAAGGATCCTTAACATGTATCCTAGGATACAAGTTAACAAAGCCCTTCTTAAATAAATAGACATGTAACTAAAAACACCCTAAAAGTTGAAACCTGTTGGAAAAATTGGGTTATGAACCACACAATGGATAATACTGGTACCCAAATCTGTATTAGTCGTTCTGATATGCACAAGTTCTGTTTGTGACAAAATCACAAACACCTTGTCTGCAACCAATTATCAAACCATCTCGGAAAACACAGTTAGTATTAGACTTCTCAAAACATAAGACATGGTAAAAACAAGATAATCATAGTAAAACGATGCATGAAATAGGTGTATAGAGGCAAGGTAATCCTCTTTCCTGAAAACTTTAACTTCCCATCCATTAATGGTGCAAATGATAAATTCAGAAGTAAGTTTAGCCAAGATGCAACTATACCTATTGATGTTAGCTTTGCACAGGAATAACACCAATTAATCGAACATATGAAGCAGCACCAAACTCTGAAGACTTTCTAAAACAAACTTTATTTTTGTACAAAAGACTGAAAAGAAATTATGTGTTTTTCATTGTTGAAGAACAAGGTTTTTATAACTTTCAAATTGCGACGGTTGAGTAAAATGGTTAGGAAACAACTGTTGGGAGATATCCTTTTGAAACAAACTTAATTTCTATTCACCTTTTGGAAATGGATTTGGAGCTCCATCCAAACCTGTATTTCCTACAATCCCCCACATGAATAAAATTATCTTCGCAGAGAATTTAAAATGCTAAAATATAATCATATACTCTAATGCAGACGCTAAAGAGTTGGTGCACGGAACATCACTACATAGGGAAAGATAGCTTTTGTCTTTGAATCTTCCGTAGTGAATATCTACCGGGCTTACTAGTTGCTCAGTGAAGCGATGTCTTGAACTGCTCAATTTTATAATGTAAGTCGATACAATAGATATCACATAGCTTATTTCCTTATTTCAATGGTTCTCGGTTGTGTTCATTTCGGTCCTGAACAAACTTGGAATTCATGAGTGCTCTTAGAGTAACATAGCCCTATAGTTATCACAGAAGCGGCCCTACTTCACACTCATATAGGTGATCTCCTATTTGAATACATCATGCCATACATTTATTAGTTATAGACTAAGTTATAGGAATCATTAAGAGAAATTCTTAACTTTTCTCTTGACAGGTGACATTGTTTCATCATTGAAATGGGATAGAGAATAATCTCTCTCAATATCTCTGGCGAACATGTTACAACTTAGTTTGCTCTTTTAAACTTAATTCATGGGATCTGCAATCGCTAAGTTGGATTACTGATGTAACTTATTTTTTATTTATTGGTAAATATTCTCATTTCTTTTGATGATATAATTAGAATCTCTCTGGATAATCCTTTTGTAATGGATCCTCTCGATTACCCTTCGAATTTCTATAACGTGTTGTTATCTCAGAGAGTAATTGCTTGATGTGTTATGTTTTAGACGGATACGTCGAGACTTAGCCGACCCCCACATTTCGATGGATTTGTAGTTGTCATTTTCTGACCGTACAGCTTTGCTGCTATCAAATCCAAGTTCAAAATGTAAACATCTTTTATAAGAATTTTGTTAGTCAAGTTCATAATGCCCAGATCGTTGATTCTTAATTATTTAAGTAATCAATGATTAGTACTTCATCTCAAGTCAAAATAGTTATGTATCCAATCTTGTTATCACTTGTATACTTCTTTAAATTTCATTTACATTATGATACTGTAACCACTGACATATCATTTTCTTTAAAAGAAAATGAAATGACACTTGGTTGAACAAAGCATTAGTTGAATTATGACCAACTGTACATACCCCACAGTTGCATTATTGTCATTTTCTTGTTAAATTGGTTTCCATTTTCCAACCAATAACAAAGCACAGAGATCACCCAATGGACCACAAAGAATGGCAACACAATTGCCATGATTATGGAGTAAAAATAGCAACATAATTGCTGATTGTTTATTTGCAATATCACGAAGTGGAGTAGAGTTTCAAACACTTCTTAAATATCCAAACACACTAAGCCTATGCAAGCACATGAATCTAGGATTCATTTTTGGTTTTGACTTCTAGTGTGGTGGTGTTAGTCTTGCCAACTCGTTCCCTTTGCTGGCGAGAATTGCAGCCAACAAATATGGCTCAATTCAAAATCATATCATGTCTAAAATCCAACAAGACTGAAAAGGGAATCTGCTCGTGACTGAAATGAACCATTTATGCATCTTGCTCCTGTTATTATGCAATGACCAGTTCAAGTCCTGGTTGCAAGTTTTCAGTCCAGAAATTGATATTCCTTTCAGTCCTTAAACTTATTGCGAAACCAGCTACTACCAATCAACAACAAAGCATTCACTATTAAGTGAATTCTTTGTCATGCCATAAAATGTGTTTGTGGGGATTCGAAATATCAAGGAAGCAAACTTAATATACCTGCACTGGATACAAGCACAGTTCCCTTGTATTCATTTAGTTGGAAACTTGCAATTTATAAAATTACCTTAGCCAATTTATAAAAGAAAGATAGTTTTATCACTAAGACAAAACTTAAATTCACATAGTATACAGACAATTACAGTGACTCACTTGAATTCAGAAATCAAATGAACTTTTATTACGAAACAGCAGGTTCTAGGGACCAATTAGAAATACATATACCAGTTCTTAACATATTAATAAGCCTGGCGAATTTGAGGGCTAACAAAAACTATTTAGGGGCTATTTTTTTTGAAATCATCCAATGAGAGAAGCTAATGGATAACCTAGGGGTATATAAAATTACTATAAAACCATTCATTAATCTAATTATTACAAAAATACCTTTCATTTATAAAACCTAAACTTAAATCTATTTCACACTTTCACCATTCAAACTTCCGATTCTCTTCTTCTCCTCTCGATTTCAAAACTACCGTTTACTCTTCAAACTACCGATTTTCCACCATTTTCTTCTCATCTTCAACCGATTAATCGTAAACCAATTCATCGTATAATCATAAACCAATTAATCGTAATTACTACAATCCAAAGATGCCTCGACAAAAGCAAACAAGTCGTCAACCTCCTAATACAGATTGGCCGCATTTTAACGAATTAGTAAGAGATCGAGAAATTGTTCAAGAACAAAGCGATGAAAGCGATGGACGCGATGAGGATGAAGTAGACACGGAGTCCGAATACGAAATCTGCCTCTCCAGCCGTTGATGGCTCCAATAAGGTTAGGGTTTACCATAATTTGTGTTTATATTGCTTAAATCGCTTGAATTAGTGAGTAGAATACCAAGGGTTTTAGGTGCAGTAGCACAATCGGTAGTTTCGTGGTTGTATTAAACTACCGATTGTGGCAGTGTTCTTCACTGCTCATGAAGATCATGCACAATCGGTAGTTATCTTTAGGTTAAAAATACCGATTGTTCTTCTGTATAAAAATTTTGTAATAATCGGTAGTTTTGTTTAGGCTTAAACTACCGATTGTGCGTGTTCAATGAACCTCAAAAACACCCATCACAATCGGTAGTTAGATTTAGACCTAAACTACCGATTATTCTACTGGATGCAAAAGTAGTGATATTCGGTAGTTTCGTCTAGTGTTAAACTTCCGATTGTGTTGGTTAGTGATCCTCAAAAACATCGATCACAATCGGTAGTTTTTTTTTACACCTAAACTACCGATTATTCTACTGGATACAAATTTAGTGATAATCGGTAGTTAAATTTTTTATGTAACTACCGATTGTGCGTGTGTCCGTAGACTTGTGTTCCCATTTTCTATTTTAATTATTTTTTGCAATTTCTTTTATGATTGTTTGCTTTGATTAAAAATTGATTTAAGGATTTTATTAAGCAGTTGTGATTTATTTTGATAGAGCATGCTTAGCCTAGGGTTTTTGATGTTCTATACTTTCGATTTACAATTGTTACTTTGAAAATCTACTTTTGTAACATCTTAGAATCACTTTAAACGTAACGAATTGCATGAATATTGATTAGATTGAATCACTTTAATTGGTTAATGGTGAAATCCATAACCTCAGTATTTGTGAATATTACTTTCATCTTTTGTGTATATTTTCCAGTTAAAAAATTAAATCTAAAATCAATCTTCACAAGTTCGAGAGTTTGAACCCATTCTTACCACATCTACAATCTACATCAGTCACATGTTATCGTGTTAGTACCCAGTTACTATCTTGATAGGTAGAGTAATACGGAACTGAAAATTATGTTGATGAGATATTCCCGCCTAACGATCAGGGGGGAAATCGTCGACGATATTGGTTAACTCCATTTGTGTCTCATCTAAATTCTCACACCAATAAGTGCCTAAGGTGTTGGAGATTACTCTGTTGATTGATCCAACAAGAATACGCTTGGTTGATTCGGCGTAAATTAAAGTCCTTGCAAGGCATGTCATGGAATCACAGTGATTGTTTCTTCTGGGAACATGCTTACAAGCATAGATGAAAAACCTCTAATATGAGGTATATGCCAATTTAATAAGATAGCGTCCATATTCTCTTTGAGTGATGAGTTGATAACTCCCGACGAGGAGTAAATTCATAAAAGTTGCGTTGATATCTCATGGAGAAGAATATCAGCATACTGAAATTTGGTACCAATGGATTAAAATATCCTCATACTTTAGAGAATGATATAAGATCGTTATAAACTGATTATAACTGCTTGTCGGTAATATTGTTCAGAGTAGCTACTGAAATTATTATGGATTGGTATCCCCCTTTGCAAAGGAATTATTAAAAAAGTTTATATGATTGGAAAATATGGACCTCGATCCATATTGAGTTATGTTCTCGCTTGTATACGCTTTTGGGACCTTAGTCCTAGCATCCACAAATTTTGGTTACGAATTTGATGCGTATACGAAAACGTAGTAAGAGAACTAAGGCCTTTTGTTTTACAACGCCACCTCTTTGACAATGAGTTTCCACAGACACCTAATCAAGTTGATCAATTTATAGTCTTGTAGTCTTAAATGACTCGACCGATCACCTGGGTGATAACTGTGTATCTACATTCGTATAAATTTTGAATGAAAATCTTGATTGTCAGTTATTAATGTTGTATCATTTTGGTAATGCTCTAGGAATTGATGGTAAGTAATTTTATTGCGCATTTGCATTTATTGAATGGTTTTAACCATTGTTATGTTTCTATTTTGGGGACATGTTGTATTCCACAACGATTGCTACTGCAAGAAGATTTGCAAATTTAATGAGAAAGTCTTCCCACCATTTAGGGGGAGAAAGGCTACTGCCTGAAAATGGCATGACGTATCCTGGCTTGTACAAAGATAGACCAGGATATATCTCATCTTGATGTTTTCAGCAATGAAAGGCATGCAGAAGATTCGATATCTACAGAAATTGTAGATCAAGTTGCTTCCTTGAGAAGCTGTGAATGTAGTAGCAAGTGTGTTATTTAAAACACACCTTAAGCGTGGGTAACTAATTGATTCAAACTATTCTTCTCTTCCTGAAAAGAAAAGAAAAATCACAATCATTGATCGGTAGTTCTCTCGAAGAGACTATCAAAGAAAGATCTGATTTCTCTGAGTATAGTACTCCTGATAAGAGAACATCTCCGAAAAAGCTATGGAATCTCAAAACGAGGGGATTTCCACAAGGCATGCGTGCAGAAATTTACGATCGTTATATAATGGTGGTTGGTGACATAGTCAAAGTATCCACTGATACTGCTATAGATGATGTTGGTGTTAAACTACTCTCTATATGGGAATCTCATCAAATAATGATTGGTTAAACTGAAAGAAGAGATCTAAGCAGAATAACAAATTCTCACAAAATGCATATCTTTGGAACTGAAAAATAAACACTCAGTAATGTGTGCTACACTTTGCCACGGGTGGATGTTTGCAGTCTCGACATCCAACATGTGAGTGTTGCACATAGTGAGAAAAATAAGGTCAACTAATGGCACAAAGCCTTTCATAGAAACTTGAGATGGATTACAAAGAAACGTATTCCCCATTAAGGATGCAATTACCTCTTTGGTATTAGTCTGGAAATATTTCAAGGACTCGACGTGCATCCAATGGATATGGTTACTGCTCACTGCATGCAAATTCCCAAAGGTTTTCAACTGTCAGTAGAATTACCATGCCATATGCATTTGCTAAAACTTATTGAGCCTTGTATAGTTTGAAATGATTTGGACGAATGTGGTTATTCGTCTAAGAGAATGCTTATATTATCCAGGGATATATGAAGCATCTTATATGCTCATAAAATGTGCATCTACTAGATTTTATGCATGCAACATCTACTTTATTGGAAATCTTGAAGAGTTCACCAAAGCACAAAAATGCTTAAAGCATAAGTTCGAGATAAAATCTCGGTAAAACAAGATCTCAATCTCTTGGTTGAGCATTGTGATTGGACGTCCATTAATTTCGTCAAAGGTTTAGACATGTTTAATGGACAAATTGGCACAATCACAATTGTGCGATCTCTTAATTTTAAGATTGATCGATTTACATCTCAACAAAGGAGATGCATCACTCTGTGATTTGTATTACATAAAAGATGTGTGAATGGTACATTGGATGAAATATGGTATAGATACCTGATATTGGATTTGTAGTAAACATGTAAGTCTGGTTCTATCCAGAACCAATATCGAGACATTGGCCCGAAGAAAACTCCTTGATCTTCGTGGTACTGCTATGCTTGATTTTTTTGCATAAAAGATCGCAGAATGTCTCCCACAAAGAAAAGTTAATCAGGTTATTTAAGTTTTGATTTTTAGCAGGTTTGTTAATATAGCTAAATATTCTCCTAGATAGTAGTATGGTAGTAGAGGATACTTGTTCTTCCTCCAATCGGTTAAGATTGTTCATACAAAGTTTTTAGAGAATAAAAGTTGGTGTAATCAGAGGATCATTAAGAAATTGCACAAATGCAATTTGTACTGAGTTTCTCAACTAAAGGAAACCGCTGAAGACATTAAAGGATGGTTCGTGAACTCTGTGCAACATTATCGGGAACAATGATCAACTGAGAAGGCTACTCATAAGGGGGAGTAAAGCCATAGAAGACTATGGATGTTGGGCGTGTTGGACTTTTACATCGTGTACTCCTTTTCCTTAGTCAAGGTTTTTTCCCACTGGTTTTTCCTTCTCAAGGTTTTAATGAGGCATGCGAGTCCATTGATATCCGCAGTTGGAAATGTTATGATCTTTTTCCTTCGTCTTGGTTTTTGTCCCTCTGGGTTTTACCGAGCAAGGTTTTAACAAAGCAACATCTGCGGGTCTATCATTGTTCTAGGTACTCATATTTTCGTACGTTCAGGTTTTGTCCTTTTGAGTTTTTCCTGGCGAGGTTTTTAATGAGATAACAACTTAGAACGGTGACCATTACCCAAAAAGATGTATATCCATAGAGTTTCTTGATATGCGGTTATCGAATAATCATCGATACTATTTGGTTCAGGTTTTTACCTCACACGGTTTATCCTGATAAGATTTCGATAAAATTTTACCAAGGCACAATGTTCACTGATAGACACATTTTTGTGTCTGATTTAATCTCAATTATATGTATTGTTAGTACTCGTTTTTGTACTTATTGTGGTTTTTTATGTCTTTGAAGGTGTTTTTGGAGAAATAAACTCTTGTGGAAAAATTGGCTCGAAAAGTGATGTTTGGACCCCCCGGGAAAAATTACTAAAGGCACCTTCATTTTGGATAAGGGAAACACTCCAAAATTGATAAAGGAACCCATTGAGTGTTGAAGGCACCCACTTCTCTTTCAAATTAGTTTTGGCGGGAATTTTCTATTCTCTCAAATTTTCAATCGGTGCAATTTGTGACTGAGATTTGGCAAGTATTTTGGGATTTTAAGACAAGAAATATTCATGTCTCACTAAAGAAGATTCATGTACAACTTGAAGACAACATCAAATATCCCGTGAAAATCAAGATCAAAACTAAAAAAATTCTCGTGAGATATTCTCTCACAGGGAAGATCTCGGGTTTTGATTTGAAATATTCTGTGAACAAAGAAACAATGTATTTGAAGAGTAAACAAAATCACAGAGTTTTTGAGAATTAAAGACCGAAAAATCATGTCTTAATGATCGACGAAGAAGAGAATATTTTCATTTTCTGCCGAGAATCATATTCAATAAAAAGAAGATACTCTTGAAGATTTGATCGAGTTATTGGTGCTCTACTATAAATAGAGAGGATTACATAAGAATTGGGGGGGGGGGGGGGGTCTGGAGAAGCCAGAATCACAAAATAAAAAATCCAGAAAATTCCTGTGATGAAAAGATGAAGATTCTGTTGCGAAAGGGTTGAAGTTTCCATGACCAAAAGGTTGAAGATTTTGTTGTTAAAGCTTTTAACTTTGCAACGTTTATTTTTATTTGCAACATTTATTTTCATTGAAACACATTCCTTCTGTAACAGTGAGTCTGTAATGCTTATAAACGTTGCAAACTCACTGTTTTCATTATTTTCACTCTTTTTCATCATTTGTAAACACCTTTTTGAGCTATTAAAGAGTATTTTGAAAGTGTTTTCAACATGAGGAGCTAAAACCCTTTGCTGAGGTGATGGAGGATGCCATTGTTCAAGAAAAGTGGTATATTTCTTTTTTAATTGATTTTTGCAATTTCTTTTATGATTATTTGCGTTGGTTAAAAATTGATTTAATGATTTTGCTTGGCCTAGGTTTTAGATTTTCCATGCTTACAATTGTTATTTTGAAAATCTACTTGTTGCAATATTTTAGAATCAAATTAAATGTAAGAATTGCATAAATATTGATTAGTTTGAATCACTTTAATTGGTTAATGGTGAAATCCGTAATATTAGTATTTGTGAATATTATTTTCAAATTTTGTGTATAGTTTCTAGTTTAAAAATTAGTTTATTAAATCTAAAATCAATCTTCACAAGTTCGAGCGAACGATACTTTATTTATCACTATTATAAAACTATCGTTCACGACGATCAACAAAGCTCGAAATATGATACTTTTCGTTGATCCAGTTTTTATCTCAACAAATTTTCTGATAAAATTTTATAAGCCAATGTCGTATAAGAATGATGGTCATTCAATGGAGAGTGTCATATGGATACAGGTTTGAGTGGATGATCCACCGTTGAGATATATCCGTATAGCAATTAGTTTTGGATGCAGCTTACCAAATCAATTAAGATTTGTTCGCCCCTTTTTAAGTGATAGGTAATGTCTAATTGATAAGTGTAAGTGACACCTGCCCAATATGTGTCTTGGCCATGTTTTAACACGTCATATAATTTAAGTCTATAAATACTGTTGATATAGTACGTTAATGAGCCCTTATACGACAACTTCAGAACTAATAAAACTATATACTCTCTTTAGTTTCCGTGAGAACTTAATTTCTCTTTTGTTCCCTGTATTATTATTGTACCTTTAGTATTTAAGTTATTACAAGAAGTGCCTGTACTATAATCAGTGTAGTATCCTAGACGGATTATTAGACATACTATCACGAATAGTTTGATAATCTTATGAAAGAAAAGAAGTAAAATGATCTTTGACCTGCTCTATCCTTTTTGAGAAAACAGAAAGAAATATTCTGGTTTTAAACTTTGTTTGGCCTTGCCGGCTCCTTGCCGGCTCCTTCCTGAGTTCTAAATAAAGTGGGTTCTGTCCTATTTATGAGGATATTAAATCCCTAACTATACGTGTTCAAATACTATGGAAAGAGTATCAAAATATGATGGAACGAGAAGCACTGAAACAAAGCTTTTTGATAAGTACTGAAACTGACATCTGAAATAGACAACATTGTTGCATGATCGACACCCAAGCTGCGGGAAAGCATGGCACACTGCACGAAACAGATAGTTTCGTTGCATGACTGACGCACAAGTTGCGGGAAAGCCTGACACAATAAAGGGAACTGACAATCATCGATGCATAAGAGACACGTCTCAGCTGTACAGGTTGCGAAAAAAATGAAACTAAAGCATGACAAATCACTTTCAATAGCCACATGTCATACATACCATAATGCAAATAAGACCGCACCGTTCATCCAAATCCAGAAACAACAATTTGAGTATGAATCTGCAGAAGAGGTGCGGGATACCAAACGAGAAACTAAGGGAAATACGAAGTACGCAAATCAAGTCTTGCGGGAAATACAAATAAGTCTTGCGGGATACACTTCGTTCCAAAGACTGGATAAGAACTAATATGTGGAAAGTTAGATTGGAGGGACCCATGAAATTTGCTATAAATACCAAACTCTCAAACAGAAAGGGGGACTAGAATTTTTTTAGAGAATTTGGCTAAAGGCATAGGATCAGAGCAAAGAGTTTAGGTATGAGTATTGTGTTAATTATAATATTAGTTCATTAATTCTTTGATATTTACTTAATTCAAATTATAGTTCATCCCCTTGTAATATATAATCATGAATAAAAATCATCCAAATTCTTTATCACCCGTGGATGTAGACAATTTGATTGTCGAACCACGTTAAATCATTATGTTGATCCATGTATCAATTTCTTGTTCTAACTGTTATCATGTTTCGCCTTCATTATAAGAGAACTGATTTGATTATGTTTCTGACTCTAATGGTTGTGATCCAAAGACCAGATTTTTGGTAGTCACAATTTGGCGCTAGAAACAGGGAGGTAGTAAAGAATTTATTCTACCTGTCCAAATTTTCATCTTTAAAATCTTGAATCTTGTTATATTAGAAAACCCATTTTCTTACATATACTATGATTTTAAGTGATATGTTAAACTTTTACATATAATTTTTCTCCAAAAAAACTTTTCAACTGATTGTATAGATTAAAATTGTATTGCAGCTATCTAGTTTCAATTCTTTTCAAAACAATAAAATAAGTTTTGAATTGAATTTTGAACTTGCTTCTGATTTGTCTGCAAAAAATGATTTGTTGAACTTATAAAACCTTAGTTAAATTGGAAATTTGTCTCGCTTATATGTGATATATCAAATTTTAGCTAGATATTTTCTATCAGTCAAATTGTTTATATATATACATATTGCTGATGTTAAAATATTATGAAACACATGTCTCATTATCTGAACTCTTGTTGGAACATCGACAAAGAAACTTCTACGACAACACAAGATTGAACAAAGAAGATATCATAATATTCCAAAAGAAATTACATAAATGGAAACAGTTGCAAATAGAACCATACAAGAACAAGATGTTGATATAAGAAATTTGGGAAATCAGACAATAGAGACTCAGGCAGAAAAAGAAATAATAGAAGAATCCCTAGGACCACAACCCTTGGATGCTCAGGAAAATATTCCAGTTAATCAATCAATTAACCATCCACATGAAGAAGCATAACAAAACAGGGTTGACCCCATTAATCAACTACTTGAAGAAATGAGTGAAAGGCGCAAGGTTCAAAAAACTTGTACAAAAAAAATAGCTCTCTTAACCCAAGAAAATCAGATGCTTATAAATAAATTCCAACAAGATGCGGAAGCATCAGTTACCAGGATACAGGGGCAAGAAGTAAGCTCAAACAGATCCGAAAAAAGTAAAGCAAAGACCAATAAAGATCAAATAATGATGGTAGTAGAACCCGCACATGACATATATTTCATTCAAAACAAAACAAGATAAACCAGCAGTATGAACCTGATGGACTAGATTTTGATGATTCAGAGCCACAAAACAACAGATGGCAAAAATATTTTGAGGACATGGAATAAATGAGGAAAGAAATCAAAACTTTGAATAAACAAGATGGAGGACGACTTGAAGAAGTGCTAAAAGAGGCCAGTAGAACACCATTGGCCTCGCACCTTGCGCATGCGTCTATTCTGCAAAAATGCAAGCTTCCCATCTTTGAATGTTATGATGGGACAAAGGATCCAGTGACACACTTAAAATACTACAACCGCAATATAACCCGTTGGGAACAGAATGATACCATTACGTGTCTATATTTTCCTTCAAGTTTGAAAGGCTCAGCATTAACATGGTATGATAATTTACCGGAAGGGTCAATACATTCGTACGCACAATTGACCCGTAAATTTTTGGAAACATACATGCATAATAAACCCGCAAACACTGGGATAGACAAGTTATTTTCCCTTGCGTCTTGGACAGATGAAACTATCCGAGACTACACATATCGATGGCAGGCGATCTGTCAAGCAATAGGAAATGTTAATCCAGAAATTTCTATTAATTGCTAAAAATGGGGGATAGCAAACCACATGAGCCCACTCTTTGTAGATATTCATGGAGAGAATCCGAAAACCGAAGGTGATCTCAGGATGATTATTGAAAAATATGCAAGGTTGCAGGATATTCAAAAACAACATCTAAGAATAATTTCCCAACATCAGAGAGTTCCTAAAGGGGCAAATTTTGAGGAACCATCATTAAGTTCCAGAAAGCGGGTTGCGGGTGAAAATCCGTATATTGAGTTCAAGCGAGGTAGAGCGGATGAGGAAAGAAGGTTCAACCGGCAATTTGAGGATCGAGTTTTTACTAAACTCAATACCTCATATCCAAAAATTCTAAATACAATCAAGAATAGGCAAGATTTTGAATGGCCATGGATAAAAGGAAAGCAACCATCATACACACAGGGTTCAAAAGATTGTTGTGAATATCATTTCTTTCATGGTCATCCCACAAGAAGATGCAAGAATTTAAAATTACAAGTCCAAAAATTAATTGATGCGGGAGAGATGAAAGAATTTCTGTATTTACACAATCCTCCACTAAGGCTCAACATGGGAAAAACTGTAAATATTCCACAGAATAACCGAACCATCAATATGATTTCCTATACCGATTCAAGTCAATCATCTATGAACACAGACATTGATGAGGAGTTGCGTAAAAGATTTTACAGACATGAAGTTTTCAAAGTTGCGGGAAGAGTCACAGAAACATGGGAGGAATGGATGGCTTCCCCATTAACTTTTTTAGCGGATAAAGTTGATCAAGAAATTGGAACACATAATGATCCGTTGGTGCTCACTTTACCAGTGTCTGGATGGAATGTAAAGAAGATCCTCATGGATGGGGGAAGTTCACTTAATGTGTTATTTTATGACACATTTCAAAGAATGGGGCTAAAGGACGATCAACTCACACCCACTTACTACACTATTTATGGGTTTAATGGGATAGCATCAAAGCCAAAAGGAGAGATTTTACTTAATGTTATGGCAGGAACAATAAGCATTTTGACTAAATTCAGTGTAGTATAGGCACCGTCTCCATACAATGCCATCATTGGTAGACATTGGGTTCATCAATTGAAAGGAGTAACCTCAACATATCATCAGTACTTGCGATTCCCAACACCACAAGGAGAAATAAAAATAAAGGGGGATCAGAATGTTGCAAGATCTTGCATCCTCGCAGAAACTCACATGAATGAGGAACGAGTTCAACAACAACAAGAGAGAAGGAAAGAGCGAAAAATAAAAGCTAAAGAAGAAGTAATAAATCAATATTTGATTGAGACTGCGGGTAAAGAATCGGTGAATGAAACAAATGAAAACACTTCATCATAAGCAAACATGTCAAAAACTAAAGAAAGGGGCAGTATCCCAAAATAGCAATTAAAGGGAGCTCCCACACTTTTACGGGCTCCCAAATCCACTTTTTCAGCAATTGAAGAAACCAAGAATATCAACATAGGAAACAGAAGAATTCCCGAGAATGATTAAGATTGGAACACTAATGGAAACAGAAAGGGAACATGATTTGGTTATTCTACTTAGAGATATGTGGATATTTTCGCATGGAAAATGGAGGATATGCCAGACATTGATCCCAATGTTGTCCATCATGAGTTGCATATACATCCGGGTATTACACCCTTTCGGCATCGTACACGCAAAGTGGCACCCGAATATCATTTGCCAGTTGAAAAGGAACTAAAGAAGCTCATGAATGAGAGATTTATTCGAGAGGTGCGTTACCCAACTTGGATATCCAACATGGTAATTGTACCAAAGAAGAATGGAGGAGTAAGGATTTGTATAGATTTCACCAATTTGAACAACGCATGCCCCAAAGATAATTATCCTCTCCCTAGTATTGATCAACTAGTAGATGCAGTTGAAGGGCATGAGGCTTTATCTTTCATGGATGGACAATCAGGGTATAATCAAATTGCTTTAGCTGAAGAGGATCATGAACATACTGCATCCGCACGGTTTGCACTGCTATACTAGAATGCCATTTGGGTTAAGGAATGCGGGAGCAACTTATCAGCGACTGGTAGATGCAATCTTTAAACCATGGATATGCCGCACCATGGAAGTCTAAGTAGATGATATGCTAACAAAAAAGTAAACTTTCAAAGGATCATTTACAAGATTTGAGAGGAATATTTGAAGCTCTACGAAAATATAAAATGAAAGTTAATCCGGGCAAATGCATTTTTGGAGTTACATACGGAGAGTTCTTGGGTTACTTGGTAAGGAAAAAGGGGATCAAAGTTGATCCAGCAAAAATATAAGCGATTATTAATATGCCATCTCTAAGGAATGTAAAGGAAGTACAAAGATTAAATGGATGTTTAGCCACACTTAGCAGATTCATTGCCAGATCATCAGACAAATGTAAACCATTTTTTGACACAGTGAAGAAGAAAAGCAAATTTGTATGGAATGAAAATTATGAGCAAGCCTTTCAAAACATCAAAGCTTATCTTGCCACATTACCCGCACTACAAAGCCAAAGCCTGAAGAAGTGCTGGCCTTGTACATAGCTGCAACAGAAGATGTTGTAAGTGCGGTATTGGTACAAACAAATGAGAAAGTAGAGAAACCAGTGTACTATATCAGTAAAACTCTTAATCTTGCAGAAAGGAATTACACCAAAATTGAACAATTGATATTGGCACTGGTTTTTGCTACACAGAAATTGCGCACATATTTTCTAACACATTATGTGCGGGTACCAAATAAAGCTCCGTTAGAGTCTGTACTAAAGAATACGGGAAAATTAGGGATAATAACAAAATGGAATGCATAAATGGAACAATTCCATATCTTATTTGAAATACAAACTGCACAAAAATCACAAGTTTTGGCAGATTTCCTTGCGGATTTACCACTAGATGATGATTTTGAAATCCAAGGTTTGCCCGGTATAGAAGATGATGATTCTCAAGATATTCTGAGTTTTATAAACTCCTGCAGATGGGAAGTATTTGTTGATGGTGCACGGAATAAAGAAGGAAAGGGAATCGGAATTGTAATTACAACCCCTACAGGAGATCGGATGGTACATGCATTTCGTCTTGAGTTCGGTGAACATACAAATAATATAGTAGAATATGAGGCTGTGGTTCCTGCCCTTCGGCTCATCATTGAGTTGGGAAAAGTGATATACGGCTTACAAGTGATTCATAATTGATAATACGGCAGGTTGAACTGAAATATCAAGCGTTGATGAAGACTTGATAGAATACAAGAATCTTGTTCAAAAATTGGCATCCCAAATTCCACACTTAATTTTTTGACATTTATCCCGAGAGAAGAATCGCCATGCTGATGCATTAGCATTCATTTCTTCAATGATAAAAGATCAAAATACATCACTAGTCAAAATTGGGCAAATCTATGAGCCTTCAATAAAGTTATGGGCAGTCGAAAACATGGAAGAAGAAGTTGGTGAAGATATTGAAGATGCAGCCATTAAAGATGATGCAAACCTTCCACAGAAACCAGAAAATGAATCATCTGAAGAGGATTGGAGGCTCCCGATACTTCAGTACTTATAAAATGGGATATTGCCCGCAGACACTAAAGAGGCAAGGAAAGTGCAATCAAAATCTGCAAATTATCATTTGCGGGATAAAATTTTGTACCGCAGATCTTTTTTGGTACCGTTACTTTGGTGTTTGTCACAAAAATAAGGACAATGTATTCTCACAGATATTCATTATGGAGATGCGGGAAATCATAGTGGAAGACGATCACTCGCACTGAAAGTAAAAATACAAGGGTATTACTGGCCATTTATGCATAAAGATGTGGAGAACCTAGCAAGAAGGTGCGAAGAATGTCTACGCTCTTCAAAGAGAATTAAAGCTCCCGCAACAGAACTCAGTTTTGTACTCAGCCCATGGCCGTTTGGGGAGTAGATATTGTTGGGCCCTTAGTGGAAGGTACACAAAAAAGAAAATATTTGATTGTAGCAACTGATTATTTCACCAAATGGGTTAAAGCCAAAGCTCTTGCTCGCATTAGGGATACAGATGTTTTCAAGTTTTTATTCGAAGATATAATTTGCAGATTCGGAATCCCGATAGCTACAGTCTCGGACAATGGACAACAATTACAAGGGAAAAATATTGATATGCTTTTCGAAGCATTTAATATCCAAAAAAACAAGTCCACTCTACTTTATCCTCAAAGTAACGGAAAAGCTGAAGCTACAAATAAAACTATTGCCATGAATCTAAAAGAGACTCTAGATGGACATCATAAACAATGGTGGAACAACTTCATAACACTTTTTGGGCATATCGCACGACAAGAAGAGAAGCCACTGGAGAATCACCATTTCTTCTTACTTATGGAGCGGAAGCAGTTATTCCAACAGAAATTATTTTACCCAAAACAAGGACAGAAGCATGGGAAAAGAATTTAAACACAGATCTAATGCTTGATAAGTTGGATGACTTAGAAGAAAGAAGAGAGGTTACACTCCAAAAAATGGAAAATTATCAAAGAAGACTGGCAAAAGAATATAACAAGAAAGTCAAGTTGCGTAATTTTGTTGAAGGGCAGTATGTTCTGCGACAAATACCAGAATACCAAAGAGATAAAAAAGAAACAAAATTTGCACCCATATGGGGAGGACCATATGTCATACAAGATATTACGGGAAAAGGTTCATACCACTTGCGGAATATGAATGGAGAAATCTTTCGGCATCCTTGGAACGCACAATATCTCAAACCATATTACCCATAACCAACAATGCAATCATACAATAATTTGGCTTCATACTAGGTAAAACAGAACAAATGCAATCTCTCTTGAGAGTCCATATAAATGTCTATGAGTGTATGACTATTGGATCTTTCACCACAGAGATGCCTAACATGATATTAATTATTGTATCAGGTACTCTCCATTTCAGGAGGTGCTCTAGGGACCGCATCCTAATTTCCTCCTAGCCAAAGAGAAGTTAGACATGCGCTTCAACCCTCAAAGTAACTCGAGGTACAAAATTGCCTTGCGGTTAATCAATGCACACACTCAATCAATGCACTAACAATCAATATATATATATATATATATATATATATATATATATATATATATATATTTATAAATTGTTTTGCAGGAACAATAATACGAGACAACAGAAAGTGCAAATAGAATTTGAAAGAAGGAAAACTAAGGAACGGGAAAACAAAGGAAAAAACTAAGGAGCGGGAGGTTTTGAACTAGAAGGAGGATGTTGAGGGATTTCTTTGCGGCTATAGACTTTGGTGAATCCATCATCCTTGACTTTATCAAGAGTGTTGTTGATCGCTTTCGCAACTTCAACACGAGCTTCAATCCTCAACCAAGAAATATGAGCTTTTGTGACTTCAAGCTCCTTCTTGCACTTATCTACCTTAGCTGCAGACTTTTGGAAACTCCCTCCCAAAAAAGTCTTTTCCCTTGCTCCGAAGCTAAGTCACGAGCCAAGCTTTCAGCCTTCAAAGTTTCCACCTGCCATTTATCCTCCGCTTCTTTAGTTTTAGAGGATAAAAGTTCCAACTGATTTTGTGCCTCATTGGCCTTGGCAATAACAAGCTCCAACTGCCCTTTGATTTCTTCCACCTTAGCATTGGCAGCATCAAGCTCTCCTTCGGCCCTAGCATCTCTTGAGGCCGTATCTCTGAATTTTTTTTCAAAACCTGTAACAAAAATAACAGGTTAATCAATGCGAAAATAATATTCAACTTCAAGTATGCAATAAAATAAGATACCTCTTGCGAGGGATTCAAACTCTTCTAATTTGTGATCCATTGCGTCTTTAGAAACATCAAGGAAATCATATTCTCCTGAAAGTTTATGATAATTGTCTGTAAGTTGTTGAAGATCTTGACGACATCGATTTAACTCTGCTTGTTTCAATGAATCATCGTCCCGCAACTGATTTGACTCGTTTGTACATTTTTCAATCTATCTATGTAAGCGAAAGATATCACCTTCACGATGAAGAATGGTATCAGATAAGCTGTGGATTTTAGCTTGAGCATCCGCAAGTGCGTTCCCTTTGGCATGAGCATCTGAAGCTGAGTCATCTCTATCTTTAATCAGTTGTGCCATATAAGAAGAAAGATGGGAGTTGTTATGTGACCCGGAAAAAGAAAATCCCGCAAGGATATTCTGGCGCTCCACACAGAGCTTGCGATATTCTTCTTCCAACTTCTCTGATTGTGCCCACGCTTCAAGAAGACAATCCTTAGTCCAAAGCAAAGTAGCATTGTACTTTTTCTTCTCGTGGATGAAATCTCCATATAAAAGCCGACGTACTTTGACTTGGCTTCATTCATTCAATCAACCAGGTTATTAAATCTTCCCTTGATCTCCATATTTTTATTATTAATTTTCAACACATGATCTTTTAGACGCATGTCTCTACGTTATAGCCTAGATACAAGGTTTGAATCCCCCGCTGATCCCATAAAGTAATTCAGAAACATGCAAATAAAATAAAGAAAGTGATATGAGAGAAAAAGTGTTAAACCTTGATTTTGAAGATTTAGTAACTTCTGACGAAGCGTGTCATTTTCCTGCTTCAAGTCCGCAGCTTCCTCTTCCACAGTCTTGAACTGGGTCTCCATTTTCATGGATCGTCCTTTGTAAAATTTATAAGCCACATATGCGGCGTTCTGACCTCGAACAAGCTACAATTTACAAAATTAAGGTTGTAAGTAAAAATGAAATAGAACAAAATGTAAGGTCATCAAAATAATGAAAAATACTTGCAATAAAGCTTGTTGCGGGAAAGCGTATGCTTCACCATCTGCAAGAGCAACCGTCTCCGCAAGAGAGGAAGGCTGATTTATATAAAAATAGGGGTCGACGGGTTGTCCTTGGCTTCTTAACCAGGCTTCTATCACTGCATCATACGGTGCAGACAGCATGTATTCCCGCAGATTAGCGACCGCAGGACTATCTGTTTCCACCGGCTGGAAATCGCACGAATTAGATAGCAGCTCCTTTGACATAAACCAACTGAAGGCCTCTTCCTCCTAGTCCATGAGATTTGTATCTTCCGTAATCCCTTTGCCTTTATCCTTGCACGGGATTTCTTCATTTATTTGCACTGCATCAGCGACAGCCACGCTTGTGATATTATCTACGGTAGGAGCAGTTTCTACCATAGTATTTGCCGGTTCACCTTCTACTGCTATAGCATTTTTCGACTCATCTGCTGCCGCAGTGTATTCCTGTTCACCCTCTTCTACCGAAGCATTTCCCGGCTTACCATGAACGGGGAGATCCTCCTTATCAGATGAATCATCTTCACTCGTAGAAGGTACGAGAAGATCTTCTCCAAACAAGAGAGAAAATGGAGAAGTGAGGAAGGAAAACTCAGCATCTGCGGACTGGATTGGACAAATGTCCGCAATGCCCATAGCCTCCACCACAGCAGCAATCAACTCTGTGTGCACAAAATTTGTCACCTGAAGCGGGACATTTTGTTCTTCTTCATTTCTTTCAGGTACAGAGCTATCCTCAGCTCTCAATATTGGTTGACCATGAGGAGAATCACGGATTTCTCCTTCCTCCCTATCGGTAGAAGTGCGGGACGTAGCCTTACCTTTCTTCCAACCCTATCAATACACGCAAGTACTCATTAAATAAAATTCATAAGGATCATAAGAATTCATTTGGATAAGCCAATATCTTTTCTGTTGAAGTTGCGGCTTTACGCTTAACACCCGAATCTACTTTCGAGCCCCCTTCATCTTGCGACTATAAAAAAGAGGAAAAACAATTAGCAAATGCATAAAACATGATGTAAAAAGAATAGAGAAAATTTTACATACCGCATTGTCAAGTGAAAAAGCAAAGCCATCGAAGTTTAACTGCCAAGGGTAGTAAGGATGAAAACGCGATAAGAGGTTGCGAACTACACTTTCTTGGACGGACCCGTAAACCCATGGACCTTCAATTATCAGAGGGGTGCGGTACCACCTGAAATCATGATCATCACGAATCTTTTCCCGTAAAGGATCCGGGTCCCAGGAACGACATTCAACTTAGAATTATCAATTTCCCAGAGCAAACAAATCCTTCACCACCTCTGCGGCCGCACCGACGCTCCATTTCTTATAATTCTCCATGGCTATATTATCTGCATACGTAGCATGGAAGTTATCTACCGTATAGTACCCACATTCCGTAGGGTTGGGAACGTAACATGTGAAGTTGGTTTCTCCCCTGCTGCGCTTACTACATTCATCTAACACGCGCCACCAATTCTCGTTTTATTGGACAATGGATCAGACCAAACCGTGCTTGAACTTGTTACGGCTTGCGAGAACCTCGAACTGAAAAGAATCCCCGCTCTTGTATAGAGGAAGCTTCAAGCCCGCATCCAACACTCCCGCGGGTATTAACAGCATGTTGTCGCTGTACTCAAACTTCTTTATCATCTCCAACGTAATTTCATCTCCTTCAGCAGGATCGCAGAAGAAAACTTTAAATTACTGAAGGTTGTGCTTCTTTTTAAACTCTACAATGCTCATTGACCTGAAGCCCAAATTTCCATTTAAACGTTTATTTTATAAGTTGGTCTGTTGGCCGCAACAGATACATCTTCGGTCCTTACTAAATCAGAAGGTTGAATTCCTGAAGTACCAGATTCATCCACCGCATTCTTCTTCTTCACAAAATAACAAGATGATTTCCTTTCTAAAGGATGTTCATCTTGATGAGAAGCACCACCAGCAGTTTTACTATCAGCTTTCCTAGTCATGATAAATTTTTATCTACATATGAAAATAAGAAAAGATAAGTTCACCATGATCAAAAGCAAGAACAAAACAGAAATTCAACAGAGCAGAAGAACAGCAGGATGATTATTATTGAACCATAATGTAAACAAGTAAACAACTCTCTAATCAAGAAAAGAAAAGATTCATAGATTCAATGAGGCAGTCACAAATCATCATCATTATCACCATTCACTCCAACAAGAAAGCAAATAAATAAGAACATCATCATCATCACCATTTACTTCCACAGACAGATAAACAGGAAAATAAAAACATCATCATTATCATACACTCCAAAAGATTCAGTTATAAAGATTGATAGATAAACAAATACATTAAAGAAAAGAACAGAAATCAAATCACAGGAATAATTAGAAGCATTACCTGTAACAAAATGAAGAACAGTAATCAAGTCAAATAATTGGATGAAAAGAAGACTTGATCCCGATGAATCACAAAGTTCAGAAGAATGAAAAAGCACTAAGGAATCTTTAAAAAGTTCAAAAGAATGAAAAAGCACTGAGGAATCTGTGAAGATTTCAGAAGAATGAAAAGCACAAAAACTTTAAGAAGAAGAAGACAAAGAAGATGAAGAATGAGATGAGAGATGTGACTAACATTAAATATGAGAAGACTGAAACTGACGAAACCGTCGAAAAGTGAAAGAGAGAAAAACTTTATCAGAGATATGATTTCCTCGAAACCGCCAACTGACAGAAACGTGGGAAGAAAATTTATTAGTGGCGTAAAATCAGGAAGAGTAAAGCTAAACGTGGGAAGAAAATTTATTGTTGGCGTGAAAATCGGAAGAGTAATAACTATTTTTCATTTTTTAAATTTTTACCATATACCAAAATTCAAAAGAAAAAAGGGGCAAATTATGAGGGTATTAAATCCCTAACTACACGTGTTCAAATACTATGGAAAGAGTACCAAAACATGATGGAACAGGAAGCACTGAAACAAAGTTTTTGATAAGTACTGAAACTGACATCTGAAACAGACAGCACTGTTGCATATTCGACATGCAAGCTGCGAGAAAGCATGGCACACTGCATGAAACAGATAGCTTTGTTGCATGACTGACACACAAGTTGCGGGAAAGCCTGACACAATAAAGGAAACTGACAAACATCGATGCATGAGAGACACGTCTCAGCTGTACATGTTGCGAAAAAATGAAACTAAAGCATGACAAATCACTTTCAATAGCCACATGTCAGACATACCATAATGCAAATAAGACCGCACCGTTCATCCAAATCCAGAAACAACAATTTGAGTACGAATCCGCAGAAGTGGTGCGGGATACCAAGCGAGAAACGAAAGGAAATACGAAGTACGCAAATCAAGTCTTGCGGGAAATACAAATAAGTCTTACGGGATACACTTCGTTCCAAAGACTGGATAAGAACCAATAGGTGGAAAGTTAGATTGGAGGGACCCATGAAATTTGCTATAAATACCAAACTCTCAAACAGAAAGGGGGGCTGGAAAAATTTTAGAGAATTTGGCTAAAGGCATCGGATCAGAGCAAAGAGTTTAGGTATGAATATTATGTTAATTATAATGTTAGTTCATTAATTCTTTGATATTTATTTAATTCACATTGTAGTTCATCCCCTTGTAACATATAATCATGAATAAAAATCACCAAAATTCTTTATCACCCGTGGATGTAGACAATTTGATTGTCGAACCACGTTAAATCATTATGTTGTTCTTTGTATCAATTTCTTGTTCTAACTGTTATCATGTTTCACCTTCATTATAAGAGAACTGATTTGTTTATTTTTCTGACTCTAATGGTTATGGTTGTGATCCAAAGACCAGATTTTTGGTAGTCATACTATTGGTTGAAAAGGCGCCATAACCTAGTTATTCTTCATGCATAAGAAATTTATTTTTTAAAAAAGATGGATGGCAGGGGAAATACGATGACCATCGGCTACTTGAATAAAGGTAAAGTGGAATACATAATCCGCACCCAGTAGTATGTAAAGATTTCAAAAAATAAAAATAAGTAACAAATAAATTGGTTTCTGTATATAAAGATAAAGGGGGCGTATAATGACCTGACGAGCTTATATTCATGCTATTTTAATATTTTGGCGTTTTTTTTATCGTGACTTCAACTTGAAAACTACATTTTTATTAGTAATAAAATAGTTTTATTATTATCCATTACACAAAGAATTCATGCATTTTCTTGTTATTTAGAGTTTAAATTACAATAGTTAATTTTTTTCATTAACTGTATCTTTTAGAAACGGTGAGAGCAAAAGCGTCTGCACCTTGTAGTATTTTATAGAACAGTTTGTTCACTTGCGGCTTTCTGGTCTTGCCTCCTTTTAAAGTCCCGACTCCAATGTTGGTGTTTCTTAGTTCTTGTGGGTCACAACTCACATAGCATGGTCTGCATGGAGTCATGGACCTTCTGTTAATGCGTCATCAGAAAAGAAATGAGAAAAAAAACCTAAGAAATATTTTGGGTGGTAGGGAAGATCTAATCTAGGATGACCATCAGCTGGGGTGGTTTATTAACTAGAAATAAATACTATATATTCCTTCTAAAGTGCAAATATTTTTTGTTTGACTAGGTTTGATGGTGATTGAGATTTTGAGTTCTATTCCGTATCCTCATGCATGTACTTTTCTAGTTTCTCCCCAAAAACCTCTTTAGTAATGAAATGACGTGAAAAGGAAGACTTTATTCTCAACTGCAGTGCTCATTCTACAACCCCTAACATTAGTCCAGTTCTGGGTCCCACTTTAATCTCAAGAGCATAGCGTAAAGAACATAAACAACGCAAAGAACGAGTGGGCGTGCGTCCTACGCACAATGCCAATCATCGAAGAATAAATTCAAAAGTTCAGATCATATCTGAACGTGATAGTAGTCATAGACTCATAGTAGATAATAACATCATTGGTTATCTGAATCACGGGTATCCTAACCCGACTCCACTACTCCTCGCGCACTTTGTGGCTCAAAATTTAGCCCATTCAGTAACAGATACTTGACTGGGTTCCTTTGATGGGTGTCAATTGAACGAATTCTATCTTATTCCCTACAAATATTTTTAAGGAATATAATGACAATTACAGGTTCGTTCCTCGGGAAGTGGGGAGATTCGTTATTTGTTTCAAGTAATAATAGGGAGGATTTTTATTCATAAAAAATAATTAACTAAGGTTAACTAAAGTTGGACTTATTAAAGAGAGTTATCAAGGAAGAAAACTGGATAAGAATTTCATTATCTATCACAATACATGTTATTTAATTGAACATCAACATACCATTCACTCTCTTTATGTGTCAATAATCATATGCAAAACATTCACAGCCAAGTCTGTTTCGTTTAGTCATCAATTATCCTCAAATGTAGCAACCATTTTCCCTTGAAATCTTTTCAATTAAATAACCTACTGCAACCACGTATAAATTTGATTCAGATAAAGCACGTACTAAGAATTTTGAGACATTATTCTAGGTAAAAAAACTCAAAATCATGGTCTATTTGGCCTATGCCATGTTTTATTTGTGATTTCCTTAGCAATTTTCATCACCATTAATCATAAAGTGCTATTGGTTGCTAGAATTTTCAACAACCATCTCCACACCCCAAGCTAGCATTAGATAACTATTAAGACTATTTAATTACACAGTTAATATTCAAGATATAAAATCATCAATCATTATGTAAACAAAATTCATAAATCATCTGAAAGCCGTAAAACATAATCAACATATATTAGTGATTGGATAACTGAGTTGATGTATTAATAAGATAACATGTTTGTGATTTCAGGCTACGTCCTTAATCATTTAGAGAATAAGCTAGACATGAATTTCTTAAAACCCATGAAAAACATGTAAAAAGAGAGAGATGAAATTAACCCTTGATGAAGCTATTTATCCGATAACAGGAAGATTTTCTTTGATAATCTGTTATATATTCTGGCAGTTTCTGATCGAGATTGAGCTCTTGATGTTCTTTTATGTATTGTAGTCTCTTATGGTTTGTTAAGGTTGACTTGTTAAATGTTTGTTGTTTGAAATGAAAAAAGAGAAGAAGAATCATGTATCTGATCAACAAAGCAAAAGCATGTTTAGGAAGATAAGAAAATATTGAGGAAAATGAAAGGAAGATTACAGAATGCAACACTCTGGAAGATGAACAAGTTGGTTATATGTATGGGTAAACGGCGGAGACGGGCCTAAAGAGACAAACCAAAGCGACAAAGAGTAATCTGGATGAATCAAGCAGCGGACACCAAAAATATAACCAACATGGTAGTGGATATAATGATCACACTCCAAAACGACCTGCTAAATGAGGCCGGGGTGGTCGTAGTGATCGTGGTCGTGGTGAGCATGTTGTTGATGTTGACTATGAAGATGAATGAATGGGCTGTTGTTTTTTAAAACCAAAAGTCTTTAACTTTGTTCTTTTTGAATTAAAACATGTTAGGTTTGTTAGTTTATGAGTGAATGAATTTGGTTGGTTTTAACATTGTTGTGTGTGGCTAATACGCGACAAAAAAACTACAATTTGGGCCACACATGCAAGTATTCAGGAAGTTTTTTAAGATATAATCAGTCGACGTTGACATATATATCGACGAATTATAATTTTCGGCATAAAACAAGTTTACAATCAGTCGATATAGCCATGCTATAAACCGATTCTGGGGAAAACATGTCATAAGTTTGTTAGGCTTACAAAATCGGGTTATATATACATTCTTATAGACCGTATTTTTTAGTCTGAGAAAATGCCAATTTTATGTTGGTTTCTTAGGTTACAACTGGTCGTTATAGAACACCATATCGACCGATTCTAGATAGAGCAAATGTAAATTTTCTGGTTGTTTTTTAGATTACAATCGGTCGATGTGGACATCCATATCGATCGACTATTGTTAGTGAAAAATCCAATTTTCTGGTTTCGTCGATGTGGACATATATATCGACCGATCGTAACAAAATAATTTTTTTAACATTTTGTTAAGCCATAATCAGTTGATGTGGACATATATATCGATAAATTGTACAAACTATTTCACCCAAATTTTATTTTTTTCAAAAGACTAGCTATTGGGTCTTCCTCTATATAAGAAAGACCTCTTTCTGAAACCCGATTTGCCCCAAACTTGCATCTTTTATTCACTCCTACTTCATCCACTGCTTAAGTAGAGTTTAGAAAATGGCATTTGAACCAGAAGATATGAAGCTCGCTAAATCGTTCATTCCCGTTTTCCACAAACATCTGGGTGAAATTTATTTTATGTTTTAGAAGAGAGTTAAAGAATACATTTATGAGCGAACCGGAAATACTAAACATCGCAAATGGAGAGACTTAGTGTTTATATTCGACAACATCAAAAGAAAAATGTGAGAGTTTCTAAGAATTAGAAGAATGGTTACCGACCATCATCCCCAAGCTTCTCGTAGAGAGAAAGTGAGTAATTCGACATGTTTATCCATATCTCATCATTTGATGTTTGCATATTAACTTATAATATATTTAATTCCCGATTTTGTAGCCAATGATGAATACGAAATGGGAAAACATGTCCATGCACCGAGGGAATATAGCGTGTTGAACAAATGTGCTCGGAGGTTCATTAACGATGTATTAATATACGAGATTCAAGTATACACAATTATGTAATGCGCTAATTTCCAAAACTATGTAATACACTAATTTCCTAAAACTATGAATAAATTTTTTTCTTTATGAAAGTGTAGTACAATCGGTTAATAAGAACATCCACATCTGCAGATTATCACAACCGGCCAGTATTTAAAGAAATATCCACCGATTCCTAGTGGTCTTCGTGATTGAAGAAAACCAACCCAGAATTCGTCATACGTGAGCCATTGTATCCACCGATTCTAGTTTTATGTTCTTAAAAATTTAAAATTTTCTCAATTTTTTCATGTTTTGAAGTTTCTTAACATTAATTAATTTCACAACTAACACAGTTAATGAACAACTAATATGATTAATTAACACCAATTAATCAGGGGTACATTAGCCATTAACAATGCTCCCCTGTTCCATTTTAGATGAGGGTTTTGGGTTTTTCTCATGTTCCATAATAGATGAAGCTTTACATATTTTCTCTAAAATATTCCTGAATTAACCCTTCTTTAAAATCATAAACAAATATCGGAAATTGTATAGGCTCAACTTTATAAAGAACGTTTAATTGGGGAATACCCTTACAAATTGGGGGATACTTTTGATTGGTCCAACCTAGAAAATATGTTAAGGGTTTCTTTTTAGTGGTGATATTACCAAGATACCCTTTATTCTTAATCTTAATAACTAACCTTAATACATTATTCCACAATTTCAGTTAAACAAAAAAACAATTCCTCTCCCCTACTCTTTTCTCCTCCTTCTCTCCATAAACATTTTGTTTCACCGTCGATTAATCGCCGAATTCAAATTTCTTTGTCGATTAATTCCACTGATAAAAATGACACGAACGAAACAATGATTAGACCTATTGATGATCCTAGAATCGTGGCTGCAGCGAGACAAAAAGCCGCACAAAATCTCAAAGATAAACTAGACGCAATTGTAAATTGGTTAGAAGAAGAAGAAGAAGAGGACAATCTAACTCTCATTCAAATGGCTCCAATGAGAAAGTAAGTGGCTTCCCTTCTTTATATAGTGTTTTCATTGATTTGAACTTGATCAAATAGGTTAGAATCAAAAAATTAGGCTGGAATTTCAGTTATAGAGTCACAGTCAGCATAAAACGTTAAATGAATACCATATGATTGTGACTGTCGACATTTATTTGCTGAACTATTAGTATGAATACCATACCGACTGATGAAGCCTCTGCCACTAGATATTTGCATGTCTACGAATTTTATAACAATGCCAACTGACCATATGAATTCTCTATTGAAAAAATGTGTACTGTCGGTATAGTTTCTATACATCTTATCAATGCTGACTGCTGGCCTAATAAAAAAGAAATACTTTACAGTCGGTATAGTTGGACTGCAGAAAACATTAATGTCGACTGTGTGTTATAAAATGATGATTTTTTTCTGTGTGATAGATTGTTTGCATATTTAGGTCAAAAGGCAATACATCCAAAGGAAAAGAAAAGGAAGCTCTATCTTCTATGATCTTGACATAGGTTTGGACGTATAAACACTTCCCAACATTGTTCAAAGATTTGAAATACTTGACCAGAAATGATGACTGAGAGCAAGGACATCATAGAGCTCTTAGATATAGGTTCAAACGGGGTACAAAGCCAGGTAACAATAAACAATTGATAGAAATGTGATTGGCTTTGGGAGGAATAACGTCCGGTAAGGTAGTGTTTGATCCTTAGAAGGAGGATAGAGAAGTCGACCACCATATCCTAGGGTATGACGATGTTACCTTTTACAACGCACCGTTGTTTCATCCTGGAAGATTTGTCATGTACAACCTCACCATCTAATGAGACAAATTGGGTACAAGCAAACTACTAGAGTTGTATATGTTGTTGAGCACAATTTCAGGCATAAAATTGAGAAGTGTAAATCAAGATCGAACAAAACTTTTGTAGTTTACACACCACCACCAATCCTGAACCATTTCATGCTAAGTCCCAAAAGTGAACCTTCTCAAGTTTACTAAATTCAATTTTTATCGTATTATCTCGCTTCAAGGATAAACTTAAAGAATCCCATAATTGGTGATTCTCCTCCTACCTTTTCATCTAACTATCAGAGTGATTGGGTACTACAAACGGTATTTTAGTATACACACAACCCGGTGGTAATGGATAACTTTTTTTTAACTTGAGACCGATAAAATGGTTTTTGTTCATGAACGCCATAACAATTTTTCTTTTCTTCAACGAGCCTTCATATACCTAAAATTTTGGTGTAAACGTATTTCCCACCCATAGGAAAAATAATGAACCAAACAGTTAAATTATATGTTAGAAGATTCCCACACACCGGTATTTTTATCCAATAAAACGATAGAAGGAAGTTCATGGGTTCCTTTGGCCCTTGTACATGAACATGCAAATCATTGAATTATTGTTCATTGTCCATTGTTGCTTCATAGAAACTCTTCTTTTTGATTAGTGTTGCGGCTATCAACATTCTTGCATATTGGCATTGTGTCATCCCCAAATTATGTGCCCCATGTAAGTATCCTAATTACTCGGTCGTAACATGATGACCACAATTCCATCTCCATCCACATCGTCTGTTGATATAACATATTCACGAATGATCTCAAAACGTTGGCTCATATACTCCTCTATTATGGTATGAGAAGTTCGCTTCGGCTTACTGGTTTTTAAATATCTTGGGTTTTTTATATTATCTCTTGCTTTCCTTTTTATCTTCATATCATCTTCTGCAATCTCCGGAGACAAAAATTCCTCCAATAGCCTTCCTATCTTCTTTGGAACCGATGCTTCCTCAACGTTGGGAACAACTTGAGAATTCTCATCTTGTTGTTGTGGAGTTGATGTACTAGCTTCCTACTTCGGACTTCCTTTCTTATTGGGAACCAGTGCTTCATTAACCTTGGCAATAGCTTGAGAATTCTCATACTGTTGTTGTGGAGTTGATGTACTAAATTCCTTCTTCGGCCTTCCTCTCTTCTTTGTAACCGGTACTTCCTTAATGTTGGAAATAGCTTGGGAATTCTCCTCTTTTTGTTGTGGAGTTGATGTACTAGCCTCCTTTTTCGGCCTTCCTCTCTTCTTTGGAACCGATGCTTCATCAACGTTGGGAATAGCTTGAGAATTATCAGCTTGATGTTGTTGAGTTGATGTACTAGTTTCCTTCTTTGGCCTTCCTCTTTTTGGAGGAACCGGTGCGTCATATACCTTGTTTCGGATATCTCAAAAGCACATGGATATCTTTTCTTACTATCCTCACGCTTTGTCTCACGTTGACTTACTTGTTTTAAGATTGTCCGCTCTTTTTCCTAGCCAATTTTGTTGGTGGTCTACTAATAGGCTTTCCTTTTATTGATTCTTCCACGTCTATCGTATATGGGTGACCCAATCGCCTCATTTGGCTCAACAAATTTTTTATTTGAGTCGAGTTCCCACCTGCGTAAGTGTTGAATAATTCTCGGGCTTCCTTAGTATCTCATACATTTTCTCCGGCATCTTCTGTAGGAGGAGGGGTAAAAAAGACTCGTTGCCAAAACGGATCGATAGCCTCAATAGGTATCACATCATCATACTTTACAGGTATATGACGACATGGAAGTCCCATAGATGATATGAAAAACATACACATCATCTTGTTGGACATATTGTTTCTCCCAATTTAATTCTCCCATCATGTACGATATTGCCAAATGTGACACATTGTACTCTATTCCCCGGAGCAACTTTTCATCTCTCAAATGCATTGTCATTCTCTCCATTGAGCTTTTTCAAATGCTTTCTTAATTCTATTGATATCATTTTTGAAATATTGTTCCATTGCCTCAGTCACGGTAACAACATTTCCTTGATTTGAATCTAAGAGTTTCTTCAATCATCCATGAGAGGACTCTACAATACTAATGACTTCATTGTCATAGTGTCTATATCGGTTGGTCCATAGCCGCATAAATTTCTCTTTGTAAAAATTCAACCATTGGGTCATGTAATATTTTACCATACTTGGTACTTATTGTTCTAATGAGAAATAAACGTCTTTAAATTCTGTTCATATATAACCTCAGTGATGGACCAAATTAAGGAATCCCACTTGCCTATAAAACTCAACCATATGAGATGATTTTGTTTGTGTTCTTTGTCCACCATCTCTTTAATTCTCTTTCTTCTTTTCGCTTGTTCTTCGAGTGATATCTGTCATATTCGAACTTCTTCCTCATCTTCTTCTTTCTTTGACTTCTTAATATCCTTCTTTGGTGGTTCAATAACCGCATTATAATATTTTTTCACATTGTTCAGTATATGGAATGTACAAAGAAAATTTTGTGCATCCGGGAAAACATCAAAAATCGTGGCCATTAATGTTTGTTCATTATTTGTTATGATAACCCTTGGATGATCATTGCCCTGAAAGAGTAACTTTAACAGTTGTAAGGCCCGGTATATAGTTATGATCCTTTTCATCTCTCATAAAACACCAAGCCAATGTAAATATTACCTTATCCGATATATGTCCCACAATGTTGAACAACAACATATGATATTTTTTGTCTTGTGAGTGGAGTCTATCATAAGAACCGGGAAGAATGATTGAGCCAATTGTGCTATTGACGGATGTGCAATGAATATTCGAAGGACTTTGTCATCCGACCCCATCTTAAGTTTGTGTGTGTAGTTGAAATCAGTGGATACCTTTAGAAATTCTTGCATAACCGACCTTCCTTTCCATTGTCGCCTTCTTATACTTGCGTTTGCATTGTAAATAGTACTTAAAGAAGACACGTTAGTTCAATCATTCGCCTTGATACCGTTGAGGATTTGACTAGGTGTGGTGCGTGTTTTAGTCAATCTATCTACTTCCTTGAATTGATCGAGTGTAAACTTTGCAACTACGGAGTGCCCAACATAATTCGTTGGATCCTTATGGTTATGGCGACTGCACATCACTTTACTCTTCTATGTATTTCATTTCAAATTAAATACAAGCTTGAAGTGGCATCATCCTTTCTCGTCATAGTCTTGTATACTCTTGTAGTCTTTTTTGGATACACATATCTCTTTTTCTTGTGGCTAACGTACTCCCCACCTCTCTCGCAAGCCATCTCAAAACGAGTTAATTTACCTTGATTGTTTCTGACTAATACACACTTATTTTTGACAGCCATATCTATAGCCCACTTCATTACCTCATCTTTAATTGTGAATTGCATTACACATAAACATAACAAGTTATTTATCTAGTAACAAATACCAATACATATTTGCCAAATCATTTCGTAATTTACCAAATCATTTGTATAGTACTCTGAAGTATCTGGACTCAACTGTCGCACATGATTAGGATCAGCATTGGTGGAAAGTACGATCTAACTATAAAAAACAAGTAAGTTAGTCGAAATAAAGTACAGAAGAGTCAACGGCCGACATGCTTGATAACTTGAAGCAATCCTGACTGTCTACATTTTGAGTTGGAAATATATATTAAATGAATGAGTCGGCATTGCAGATAGATTTACCCTCAATGCTGACTTGTTATAAAAGTTTCTCCCCAATTTTTCCAAACAGCCGGCATGCTCGATATCTACATACAATTTTAAATGTAAATAATTGAAATTCAATACATTTTTAATGGTTCAGTCGGAATTGTAGACATAGTCATCCTCAATGCCGACTCGGGTCAGAAAATACTGGCCATTTTTTATAACAGTCGGCATAGTTGGTGCCCCATCTTATGATGCCGACTGTGAATCCAAAAATAACCCTTTTGGGGCATACTATTGGACACAGTACGCATATTAAGATGTCTCTGACTATGCCAACAAAGGCCTAAAAATACTGGCAAGTATTATGAGACTGTCGACATAGTGTCTGACCTTATACAAAGCCGATTATAGATCCAATCAAAATTTCGATAGGGGAATACCTGGTGTCGGCATTGTACAGAGTTTGGATACCAAACCGATTGTTATGAATCAACATTGTTATTAAACTTTGTATGCCGACTGCGAGATTTTCAACTCAACAACCATGGGGATTCGATCTTTAAAAAATCACTTTTTGCCTCATTTGGACCTATACCTAAGTATTTGGAGCATTTGTATCTTTAGATTCTTTATTTCCCTGGGTTGGTTCTTCACTTGAACCTTCATGCTCATAAATGTCTTGATTTAGGGTTTTCTCATAAATAAATTTTTGATTATCTATAAAATGTTGCAATTGAGAATCTTTATTAAAAGCAACGTAAACCCCTTCTTCTTGTTGAGATGAAGATTCCCCAACATCAAATTCCTGACTAGAATCTCTTATTTCTATCAAATCTCCTCAAATCTCAAATTTTCCTACATTTTTTCTTCTTCTTCTCTATAACTAACAAATAACACTCTAATTATAATCATAAATTTTATTTTACATAATCTATTAACTAACAACTAATTAATCAAGAGTAATTTAGGAATTACGAAAAAACTATGGATAAATGGTTTTTAGAATACTTCAAAATGTCTCTGTTTTGTTTTATTTGGTATCCTCCAGATCTTCTTCTTCTCTCTATTTCTCTATAACTAAAAAATAACACTCTAATTATAATCATAAGTTTTATTTTAGATAATCTATTAACTAACAACTAATTAATCAAGAGTAATTTAGAAATTACGAAAAAACTATGGATAAAGGATTTTTAGAATACTTTAAATATTTCTATTTCTATTTCTCTTTTATTTGGTATCCTCCAGTTTGTATGGTATCCCCCAATTAATTGTTAGTTTTCTTAAATACTCCAATATATATTTTTAAAATCTAGAAACTAAAAACTAAGAGATTTAAATATTGAAGGTATTAGTAAGAGTAGATATAAAAAAAATACTCTTCTTTATGTTATCGAAATCTGCATGAAAATTCCAAACCCTTATCTAAAATGGGAAGGGAGATGTAAATGCATACTAAACATGCTCTTGTTTTTATGGCACTCTTGCATTTCTATGCTATTAAACGAAAAGAGTTTTAATGACCAGTTAGTCATTTACCATTACATGATTATTGATTTACTGCCGAGATATCGCCACTTTTCAAGGTATCGGAAGAATACCTTGACGATATCCGAGATTGTGCTGACCGGGATTTCAACGTGAATATCGGCCGTGATTCGCCCGATATGGACGAGATTTGGTCGATACGGCCGAGATTCTGCCGATATTAAGGGTATATGTTTGTTGAAAATAGTTGGATATAAAATTTGGGATTCCCAATATTTCACCGATAATCTCTCCGAGATATCGTTATCAAGGTCTCAAGGTCCCAGCCGAAATGAGACCGAGATCTGAGATTAACTACATTGGTTCTAACCCAAGTTTTATTCTTATGCTTAACACATATACGTCCAATTTTCCTTTTCTGACAAGCTTGCCCCTTCCTGACTTCATACTTTAGGAATAAGATGTAATAATAAAGGCAGGATAAAACGGGTGGAACAACTCATTCATTGGATTAACATACACCTGGACCTACAAAGTGGAAAAGATAATAAATAATGATATCGATAGCAATAGTTATTTTTCCACTTTTCAGGTCTATTGAGTCTCTCAAGTGAGCAGAATATATCCATGTCGCTAAAAGAGGACAAAAGCTTCAATCGAAGGCCGACAGGTTACCATGTATAGCATTGAGGTGAAATTATTGTTTAAAATTTGAAAGTATATAAGGATGACAATATTGTAGCATTATCCTCCTCCTTGGGTGGACCCTATTCTTTTTTGAAAATTTAAAATACAGTTACTAGAAGTGTTACACCTCCTATAAACAGAATCCAAAATTTTGCTTTTTCTTAGGAATCATAGCGAGAAAAAGTCTAAAACTAGCAACCCTTTACTCAGAAAGAGAGCTAGTAGAGATATTTTTCGGATGAAAATATTAATTTTTTTCCATTGGAATATTAAATGACATCTATAAATATAAGCAGCAAGGAGTGGTAGAGTCTATGGAAATCTGTAGAAGTGAAATCTAGACAAACGCGAAGGAAAATTGTATTATTCCATTAGATAACAAAAAAAAACAAACCTAAAATTCCTTTTAGTTCTTTGTTTCGGTCATTTTTATTTCAGTTTTTTGTTTTTCCATTGGATTATACTTATTATGTTTGCGTTAACTGATGTTGTAGAGAGTGATAAGATGAAAGAAGAAGATGGAAGGAACCAATGGTTCACAGCAGTTCATAACAAGTAATAATAATGGTGGTCATAGAAATTGTTGGAGAATTATCCTGTAACAATGAGCAAACCAAACAGAGACT
>JAJJMC010012328.1:1770661-1830123 GCA_023531435.1 Papaver californicum
ATTAGATAGACTTCATCCTTGGTTTATCCCATGCGGGACAAACCAAAAGTTTCTCATTCACATAGAAATGAAAAATGGATTTTTTATTTCCACACACAATATAGGCTAGTGACCCTTTGGTCCCATCAAAATAATTTTTGTAACAAAATATATTTTTTTTATAAATAAGTAATAAATTTATTTTTAATTCTAACAGAAATTCAAGTAATGCACCATTGATTGAAGAAGATGGTAACCAAATCATTGTCCCTGAAGTGAGTGTATTTATCCATTTCCCTGATTTAAACTTCATATCATTGTTAAACTAGTTTCTTGATTCTTAACTTTGATGTGTCTTTTTTTTTCTATTTAATTGATTACAAAATACTAGGTTACATTTTTCCTAGTGTGATTTTATTTTTATTTTTTGTGTGAACACTTTTGGAACGAACTATGTGCTTTATATAGTCTCTGCTTTGGTGAATAGGTGATTGATTATAGAAGCAAAACATAACAAATAGGGAATATCTTTGGGGGTTCATTGAAATGACTTACTAGCCAAGGCTAAGCCGTGAGCAATCCAGTTTTTCATGATCAGTGTCCAAGACTCCAAATCGTATTTGAGTACCAATTGAACATTTTTTTTTTGGTCAATTGAAAGCAGTTTTTATGTCGATAAGAATATAAGATGAGTCGAGGGTGACTTCCATGTATAGTCGGTCCTTTGAGTTTGATCGAGATATAGACAGGGTAGCAGAAAGTCTGCATAGACTCCAGAACTACTACCAGTACCAATCATGAAAAAATGAAATTTCTGAACTTGTTGCAGCATCTCCATATAGTTAATTCATCAACTCTTACCTAATGTGAACTATTTGTTTTACTCTTCTGCAGAATACAAGCTGGAAAAATTTATTTGCTTATATGGGTCCAGGTTTTCTTGTTTCCATAGCGTATATTGATCCTGGAAATTGTAAGATCAATATATACATATTTTGCCTGACTGGAGATGTTGGCTTTCCTTATTTCCACTGCTAATTTAAATTTGTGTAAACTTACAGTTGAAACGGATCTGCAGGCAGGGGCACAATATAAGTATGAGGTGCGCATAATAGCTTTATGTGTGGTCACTATTCTTATTAATTGAGTTTGTAGAATTTTCAAATGTTATACACATTTATTTGTTACAATGTTGGCAGTTACTCTGGATAATTCTTGTTGCTTCTTGTGCTGCCCTTGTAATTCAATCTCTTGCAGCGAACCTAGGGGTTGTTACCAGTGCAGTCTATACCGGCCGGTATACCGCCGGTTTTATCGGTTTCGGCTGAAAAGCGAGACGAAATCCGGTATACCGGTAAACGATATTTGACCATAAATATCGGCCTGTATGGACTGTACGGGTTTGGTCGATACGGCCGGTATTGACCGGTATTGGCCGGTATTGACCGGTACAATTATATTTTTTTGTTTTTTTTATTTAAAAAAAAAATAAATAATAAATAATTTATTCTTGTTTTAGGGTTTCAATTGTTACTTATATTTTTTATGATATTTTAGAATTATATATGCATATGATAATATCTATAATTAATCTAATGATCTTAAAATTGTAATATCTTTGTTTAATTAGTATTTTAGACGATAAACTTTGAAGTTATTCTTGTTTCTTTTTTGTATTTCCAGTTTGAACTTTGTATAAAATCTATGGATCCATATATTTTGGATGAATACTAGTTTATCTTTTTAAATTTTGTGAAAAAATGTTTATTATAACGTGTTAAAATATATTTATAGTTATAAATGTGAACTAGTAATTTTTCATAAAATTATAGGTATAAAATATATGCATCGATATTCTACCGATATTTAAACCGAAATTTCCCCGGTATACCAGCGTACCAGTGTATCGCTCTCGACCAGTACGAACCGAAATCCGGTATGGTATAACCTTGGTTGTTACAGGTCTTGACTTGCTTCTGTTGTGTGAATATTTAACTAGTTTGATCACTTTCACTCTCTCTGTGAAGGAATTTGTAGGAACTAGCTAGGATAGCTAATATGTCCTCTTGTGTTGCAGGAAAGCATTTAGCAGAGCATTGTAGAGCTGAATACCCAAGGATTCCAAATTTCATTTTATGGATACTTGCTGAAATTTCAATAGTTGCATGCGATATTCCTGAAGGTTATGCTTGAACTATAATTGACTATAAAAAACAACATTCAGTCAACACCTAGTCTCACAAATTTTTTTGAAATGGAAATCTTGTTTCATGTCTTTGTTAATTTTTCTCATAATCACACAAAAAAGTAGCATGGTTGATTAAAGTTGCAAGGTATATGTCTGTTTAGATCATTTTTGTGCATGGCTTCATGACTCTTCCAGGAGTATCTTTAAGTCTCTTGGGGACCTAGTAACTCATCCAAGCCCTTTATCTAAGCATGAAACTCATCTTTAGACCTAACCTGACTTGAGCAGACTAACACATGGGTACTGTATTGCTTCTTTCCTTTCAACCAATGTAGTCAATCTCGGCCGTTACGGCCGAGATTGCGGCGATTTTCAAGGTATCGGTCATTTTCTTTGACGATATTCGAGATCTCGTTCCCCGCGATTTGAACGCGAATATCGGCCGCGACGCCCGTATCTCGGCCGATATTGGATCCAAAAGCTCTTTTTTGAACAAAAAAAAATTTAATTTTTTTTTTTTGATTTTTTATTATTTTATTTTTTTTTTGATTTTTTTTTTTTTTGATGTTTTTTTGACAAAAAAGTTGGACCCAAAGCTACTAATGACATCATGGCTCTCGAAATCTGATTTATAAAAAAAAACTTATGTTACCAAAATTCTAGATGAATTCCATCACCAACCCGAGCCAATAATCTAACCCCTCCTCTATCTTTGATTCGAATGCACGAAACTTCGAATCTTGTCTGCATTGTTCTTCTTCTTCTTCCCGAATTGAGACCTAATCAAGTCAAGGAAGGTAGGATGATAGCTTTGAAAGGAAAAATTGGTTTAGGTTGATTCTTATTTTTGTTTGATGAATGAATTGAATGTATGGCTTCCGAATGATGGATTTATCTTAAACTTATCTTTGCAAGAACTAGAAAGAATTTAGAAGTTACGAAAATCTGCAGCTGTAGTGAATGAAAAATGGTACATAACATGTTTGTGTTCTGAGTGACCATCTCTTTTTTGTCTCCAGCACATAGCTTGTTGTTTAATTAGAGTTGGTCAAACTTGGTCTTAAACTTTGAAATTAGAGTTGTAATATGCTCGTTGTTTAACTCATTATTTGTTTTTCTTTCTTAAAATTTATGTTTATGTATTATATTTGAAATAAATCTAACATTTACATTTATCCGATATTTAACCGATAATCTCCCCGAGATCAAGGTGTCAAGGTGTTAAGGTCCCGACCGCGACGCGACCGAGATCCGAGATTGACTACATTGCTTTCAACACAATTTTAATCCCCCTTGAATTGTACATATCATGAAGACAACTACTTTACATTCAGACTTCAGACTGCTTTTACTAATAATTTTAATGCCAATAATACTTTCTCGTTTTCAGTAATTGGAACAGCCTTTGCGTTAAACATGTTATTCAGTATTCCAGTATGGTGCGGTGTTCTTCTTACAGGGCTTAGTACCTTGGTTCTTCTAGCACTACAGCAATACGGAGTACACATTACTGCTCTGTTCAATATTAAATAGTCAGGAGAAAAGTATTTTTGCTTGAGGATTATATAAAAATACAAAATTAACCTGGTTAAAAGAAATCTTCTTAAGCTGATAAAAAAAATCTGTACAGGTGAGGAAGTTGGAATTTTTGATTGCATTTCTGGTATTTACAATAGCTGCTTGCTTTTTCGTGGAACTTGGCTATGCTAAGCCTGATGCTTCTGAAGTCTTGAAAGGACTATTTGTTCCCACACTAAAAGGGAATGGTGCTACTGGCCTTGCAATATCACTTCTTGGTGCTATGGTTATGCCGTAGGTTTCTCTATCTAGATCATGTTCATTTCAATTTATAAGAAAATCTTCTCATCTTTTGTGCTTCTAATGCATTTTATCAGGCATAATCTCTTCCTCCACTCAGCTTTGGTGCTTTCGAGGAAAGTGCCACGTTCTATTCAGGGCATCAAAGTATGGCATTTTTTTCCTCCTCATGGTGTTACATTTTTCCTGTGGTGGATCTGATTAGTTCGTTTTATAATTTGTTGCATCAGTTTTGCGTAGTAGTCACTTAGTGTTTAAAACCAGGGAGGACACACAGCTGATAGTATTTGCAAGAACTTGATGGCAAGAATAGATGATACTCTATCTGACTTTTAGATGTCTGACCCATGAAGCGGACCACCTCTCGAATAATCTGACTTTATGAACAACTTATCATATAATTTCAGGATTTTCACTGGTTATGATCTTGATTTAAAGTTCGACAGGATAGAGACCTATGTGTTTATTTTGAGATTCAAGTTCTTCTTTGCAATCACCCTCTCTCTGCTATCCAGGCCTGCAGTGTGTCTAATTATAGCCATTTGGTAGAAGTTGCATGATATACAATGTTTACCCACCTGTACCACACTGTCTACTTTATCGTACCATTCGCAGCTTACTGTGTGTATAACATCTACCCATGTCGCACCATTCACAGCATCCCCTCTTTTTATGTGAATGACATTCTAGTTACCACTATTGTGCCTCTATAGTGGTTATGGATAGCCTTTACACTTGCGGTACCATCCGATCACCTTTTAGCACTAGTAGCAAAAGATAATGCTTAGCTAGATCAATCAACTATCTGGAAGGGTTGCTTGGGGAGCATTATCTTCAACTGCTACCATGGGTATGGGAATTCTCAGCAACTTTTTTGTCTACAAGAAGTACAAGAGCTGGCGGGCAGCAGGCACACTTACAGTTCTCACCCTTCTGGGTGTTGGAACTGCATTGTATAGACAATTTTTCTTCAGTTCTGTGCAAAAGAGGTCGTACAGTGGGGTTTAGATTTGAAAGAAAACTGTCCGCTTGCTTAAAAGTGCCTAGTTTGCATAGATTTTAAACTTAATTTATCAGCATCTACGCTTTTACATACATCAATCTCCCTGAACAGTTCCTACGAAACTCATAAGCGAATAAATACAATAAGCGGACGTTTCAGGATGTAAATTTTCTTCTTTGAAGTTAACCGGAAGTTCTCTGGTCATTTATTCTTGATTTCCTTAATTAATTACCTCTTTAGTTTTGATAATGCTCATATATTATTTTGTTGCAGGAGGCTTGCACTTTCTATACAATAGAAAGTGGTTTTGCTCTAATGGTAGCGTTCTTAATCAATGTATCAGTCATTTCCGTGAGTGGCGCAGTCTGCAATTCTTCAAATTTGAATAAAGAGGATCAGATGAGCTGTAAGGGCTTGGATTTGAACAAAGCCTCCTTCTTGTTGAGAGTATGTTCTTTTGATTTTCACAAAGTTCTGGTTTATTCCTATCAAACTTTTTCAAGATCTGACTGAATTATTCTCCCTTTCTTATCATTTCTTAAAGAATGTTTTAGGTAGTTGGAGTTCAAAATTTTTGCAATCGCTTTGTTAGCATCTGGTCAGAGCTCTACGATAACTGGAACCTATGCAGGACAGTATGTCATGCAGGTAATGATCTCTTCGGAATAAAACTATTTTGAAAGTCTTTGTGATAGATCTAAACTTCCAACTTAGATGGGAGTTTTTCCATCGTAACATGCCTTTTTGTATCCTTGCCGAGTTCAAGTTATTACTGTTCAAAGTTAACTATCACATAAGTTATATCATACGGCAAAAGGTGACAACAGAACTGATGAACGGAATATATTCGTTGTTGCATAACTCCATAAGAACAATTAAGCAAACTTGGTACGACAAACATAAAATCTGAACAACTCAAGAATACGTTTGACTAATTTTAGTGTTAGGATCGATGCTATAAAAAAACAGAACGAAAACAAAAACACACAAGATTTATTTGGTTCACCCAAATTAGGCTACGTCCAAGAAGTGGCTACAGTTTTCACTATAATCACAAAAAATGTTCCAGAGGAATACAACGATGGTAATATAAACCCTAGATAGGGCAACTCAATATATATAGAGACCACTCAAAAAAAATTGGGCTTCAAAAAATCTCATTTAATTTCCCAACGAACCGTCAGTCGGATCGGATCAAATAAAAACCGGATCGTGCACTACTAGGCTCCACACAAACATAACATCTAGTTCATGTAGGCCCCATGTGAACCGTAAGTAATTTAACTTGTTGGATTCCACATTTGCTCTTTTCAGCATAATTAACTCTTGATAATTTTTTGTAGGGCTTTCTCGACTTACGGTTGAGGCCATGGATACGGAACTTCTTAACTCGATGCTTAGCCATAGTTCCCAGTCTTATTGTAGCACTAATTGGTGGATCTGCAGGTGCTGGAAAACTAATCATTATTGCATCAGTGAGTAAGTTCATTAACAAACTCCTATGCTACAATACAAGTATACTTACATTTGGATAAATCAGAGAAATTTTAAATCATATGCTTTTAAATTATTATGCCGTAGGTACAGGAACAAAATTTAATTAACTTTAGTCTAGTCAGACTCCATGTTATGTCCAACACGATGCATTCTCTGATAATTCTTGATACCAGGGAGCACAATAAATAAATCGTATCCTTATGGTTCCATCAGAAAGATGGAAAACACATTCAAATATGATCCATCGTCGAGATTTCTGGATCTCATCAAGCTAATTTCCATGCATTTTGTGCACAGATGATCCTATCATTTGAGCTCCCTTTTGCTCTAATCCCACTGCTCAAGTTTACCAGCTGCAAGAACAAAATGGGGTCACATGCTAACTCTGTTATTGTAAGGTTACGTTTATATCTTCTAGAACTTATGATGCAGTTTCCTATTATCAAAGTTGATTGGGAGGAGATTTTCAACGTTGCTGTGAGAGAATAAAATCTGAGGTACGCGTGTCCAAACACAATTGGAGAAGTAACGATCTATGATGAGATGGGAAACACTGGAACAAAGCCTGTTAAAGGATTGAATTGACAGTTGAAAACTCGATAAAGTTCGAACCTGACAGCATTAACTGCTCGACTGACAACAGGTTGCGGGAAAGCATGACTAAATAAAGAGTAATAATGAGTATTTATGCATGACCGAAACGTGGGTTGCGGGAAAATAAAGTATACTGATCAAGACAGATAGCATTAACTGCTCGACTGACAACAGGTTGCGGGAAGCATGACTCAATAAAGAGTAATAATGAGTATTGATGTATGACTGACACGTATCAACTTTATAAGCTACGGAACAAAAAGAACTAAAGCATGACGATTCACTTTAAAGAACTACGTGTCAAACATGCCATGATTCAAATAAGGCCGCAACAATCATCCTAATACAAAAAATAATAACTTAATTACTAGACCGCAGAAGAGCTGCGGGATAACCAGTGAGAAATTACGAAAAGAAAACAGAACGCATGCTAAGATTTGCGGGAGGAACGATCAATCCTTGCGAAAATTACAAATAAGCTTTGCGGGACTACACGCACCAAGAATGGATAAGAATGAATATGTGGAAAGGTAGATTGGTGGGACCCATCAAATTGGCTATAAATATCAAGCTCATAAACAGGAAAAGGGGATGGAAAAATTTGGAGACAAATTAGACTAAAGACGTTGAAGTGATAGCAAAGTGTTTAGGTATGAATTTATGTAAAACTTTAAGTTCAATTTTACTATGGCTTTTATTCGATGACTTTTTGATCTATCAAGTATTTGTTGTATCTTATGATGGTATTTAATAAAAGGAATACAAATTTTTATTCGTGGATGTAGACAGTCTGACTGTTGAACCACGTAAAATGTTTTGAGTCAATTTATTTTCAGTCAATTGGATAATTTTTATTGATTAAATGATCATGGGATTCAATCTCACGATAAGACATCGCACTGTTCATTGATCTAAATGCTTTTGGTTGTGATCCAAAAATGCCAGATTTTTGGTAATCATAGTTGCGTTCTTTCCTTTGCAGTCGTATCATGACGCGTTGGGAGAAAGATGATGTTGTTATGCGCCGGCATTTTCCTTCGAGTTTGAAAGGTTTAGCTTTGGCGTGGTATGACAATCTACCCGAAGGGTCGGTGAATTCCTACATGCAGTTAACCCGTAAGTTCTTAGAAGCATACATGTACAACAGGCCCGCAGATGCGGGAATGGACAAGTTGTACTCACTTGCCTCATCGACAGAGGAAACCATCTGTGATTATACAGATCGATGGCAATCGATATGTCAAGCAATTGGGGATGTAACCCCAGAAGTCGCTATCAATAGTTACAAATGGGGAATAACTAATCGAGAAAGCTAACTCTTTTTTGATATCCATAATATAAATCCAAAAAGTAAAGGAGATCTCAGAGATATTATTGAAAAATGTGCCAGATTACAGGACATTCAGAGGCAGCATCCGAGAATAATATCTCACCAACAAGGAAATGCAAAAAGAGCCAATTCTATAAAACCGTCATCCGGATCCGGGAAGAAGTTTGCGGGAAAAACTCCAAATATTGAATCAAAGCGAGCAAAGATAGAGGAAAGAAGAAAATTTGTCCAACAATTTGAGGAGCGAATTTTCACTAAACTCAACACTTCTTATTCAGAAATTTTAAATGTAATATAAAACAGACAAGGTTTTCAGTGGCCACAATCAAAAGAGCGACAACCCGAATACACACAGAACTCCAAGGATTATTGTGAATACCATTGCTATCGGGGTCATCCCACAAACCGATGCAGGAACCTAATAATGCAAGTACAAAGGATGATTAATGCGGGGGAGTTAAAAGAATTTATTCAACTACCTGACCCTTCACCAAAGTTTAATAAAGGAAAAGCTGTTAATATTCCTCAAAATAATCAAACTATTAACATGATCTCTTATTCTGAATCCGATCAATCGTTCATAAGTGCAGCCATTTATAAAAGATTGCACAAAAGAATCCGCAGTCACGAAGTATTTAAGGTTGCTGGAAGAGTTACTGAAACATGGGAAGAATGGATGGCATCCCCGCTAACTTTTTCTGCGGACGAGGTTGACCAAGAGATTGAAATGCACAATGATCGATTGGTACTTACACTGTCAGTATCTGGATGGAACGTAAGGAAAATTCTTATGGATGGGGGCAGCTCTCTTAATGTTTTTTTTTATGATACCTTACAGAGGATGGGGTTAAAAGATGATCATCTAATGCCTTCTTGTTATACAATTTATGGTTTTAATGGTTCATCTTCAAAATCGAAAGGGAAAATTCTGCTTGATGTTGCGGCTGGACCGATAAGTATTCTTACTAAGTTCAGCGTAGTGGAGGCTCCATCTCCGTACAACGCCATCATTGGTAGACAATGGGTTCATCAATTAAAAGGGGTAACTTCAATGTATCACCAATACTTGCGGTTTCCAACATCGCAAGGGGAGATGGAGATAAAAAGAGATCAAAATGAAGCAAAATCTTGCATTCTAGCAGAAGTTCGCATGAATAAAGAGCGGCAACAGCAGCAACAAAATAACAAAAAAGAGCGCAAGATGAGGGCTAAAGAAGAAGCCTTGAACCAATACATGATTAAGACTGCGGGAAATAAAGCAATAGATGAAGCAAATGAAGGTATTACAATAAAGGAAAGTATGCCAAAAATTGATAAAGGTAGTCCTCCCGCATAGCAATCAAAGGGGGATCCCACATTTTTAAGAGCTCCCAAACCCACCTTTACATCAATCGAAGAAACTAAAAATATCAACATAGGAACAAAAGAATTTCCCTAAATGATAAAAATTGGAACATTGATGGAAGCGGAAAGGGAGCATAATTTGGTTATTCTACTTAAATATTTTGTGGACATTTTTGCTTGGAAGATGGAGGACATGTTGGGCATCGATCCAAATATTACACGGCATGAGTTACACATACATCCAGAAGCTACACCTTTTCGGCAACGCATACGTAAAGTTGCGCCTGAACATCATTTGCCAGTTGACAGAGAGTTAAAAAAGCTCATGGATGCGGGATTCATTCGAGAAGCGCGGTATCCAACTTGGATTTCAAATATGGTAATAGTACCAAAAAAGAATGGCGGAGTAAGAATTTGCATAGACTTCACCAATTTAAACAGGGCATGTCCCAAAGATAATTATCCGCTTCCCAGCATTGATCTGTTGGTGAACGCCGTTGAAGGTCATAAGGCCTTATCTTTTATGGACGGACAATCAGGGCACAATCAGATTGTTCTAGCTGAAGAAGATCAAGAACACACCGCGTTCTTCACTCCGATGGATTATACTGTTATACCAGAATGCCATTTGGGCTGAGAAATGCAGGAGCAACTTATCAACGGCTGGTAGACGCAATTTTTAAACCCTGGATAGGCCGCACACTGGAAGTTTATGTAGATGACATGCTGGTAAAAACTAAATTTTCAAAGGATCATTTACAAGATATAAAAGAGATATTTGAAGCCTTGCGGGAATTCAGAATGAAAGTTAATACTGATAAATGCATTTTTGGGGTTACGTCAGGGAAATTTTTGGGGTACTTGGTTACTAAAAGAGGAATTGAAGTTGATCCGTCAAAGATTCAGGCCATTGTCGATATGCCATCTCCTAGGAATATCAAAGAAGTACAAAAACTAAATGGTTGTTTGGCCGCACTCGGAAGATTTATTGCCAGATCATCGGACAAATGTAAACCTTTTTTTGACGCATTGAAAAAGAAGAATAAATTTGAATGGAACGAGATTTATGAACAAGCCTTTTCAAGTATTAAAACTTATCTCGCCACATTGCCCGCATTACAAAAGCAAGAACCTGAAGGAGTACTTGCCTTGTACATAGCCGCAGCAGAAGATGTTGTCAGTGCGGTATTGGTGCGAACAAATGAAAAGGTAGAAAAACATGTATATTACATCAGTAAAACTTTGAACCTCGTAGAAAGAAATTACACGAAAATTGAACAGTTAATCTAGCACTGGTTTTTGCTACCTAGAAATTACGCATGTATTTTCTGACACACTATGTGCGGGTACCAAGCAAAGCTCCGTTAGAATCTGTACTGAAAAATGCAGGAAAAGTTGGAAGGATAGCAAAATGGAACGCACAACTCGAACAGCACCACATATTATTTGAGTTACAAACTACACAGAAGTCGCAAGTCCTAACTGATTTCCTTGCGTATTTTCCGTTAGATGATGATTTTGAAATTAAAGGTTTGCCCGGGATCGAGGAGGATGATCCTCAGGATATCCTAAGTTCTGTAAATTCCCGAAGATGGGAAGTATTTGTTGATGGGGACAAGAACAAAAAAGGTACGGGAATCGGAATTGTAGTTACTACTCCTACTAGGGATCGAATGGTACATTCATTCCGACTCGAATTCAATGAACATACAAATAATATAGTAGAGTACGAAGTTGTGGTTCATGCCCTCAGGCTCGTCATTGAATTGGGGATAAACGATGTCCGAATCACAAGTGATTCACAATTAATAATTCGACAGATTGAGTTAAAATATCAAGCGCTTGATGAAGACCTGATAGAATATAAAAATCTTGTACAAAAACTGGCGCTTCAGGTCCCAAATATAACCTTCTGGCATCTGTCTAGAGATAAGAATCGTCATGCTGGTGCGTTAGCATTCATTTCTTCAATGATAAAGGATCAGAATACATCAGCAGTAAAAATTGGGCGTATTTATGAACCATCAATTAAGTTGTGGACTGTTGAAAATATGGAAGAAGAAGTGGAGGAAGATATTGAAGATGCAGCTGAACAAGATCATGTAAGTTTCCCACAAAAAACAGAAGATGATTTAACCAGATAAGATTGGAGAATTCCAATACATCAATATTTGCAAGATGGGATATTACCCGCAAGCACAAAAGAGGCAAGGAAGATGCAATCAAAATCTGTGAATTATCAGTTGCGGGATAGAATTTTGTACAGCAAATCCTTTTTGGGGCCTTTACTTCGATGTTTGTCACGAGAGGAAGGGCTGCGAAATTCTTAAATACATACATTATGCAGATGCGGGAAATCATAGTGGAAGACGATCGCTGGCTTTAAAAGCAAAATTGCAAGGATATTACTGGTCGTTTATGCATAAAGATGCGAAAAATATGGTAAAAAGATGTGAGCGCTATGCGAAAAGAATAAAGGCTCCTGCAACAGAACTTAATTCCGTACTCAGCCCCTGGCCATTTGTAAAATGGGGAATAGACATTGTTGGACCATTAATGGAAGGTACTCAGAAAAGAAAATACTTGATTGTGGCTACAGATTATTTTACTAAATGGGTTGAGGCCAAACCTCTTGCACATATTAGAGATACCGATGTTTTTAAATTCTTATTTGAGAATATAATCTGTAGATTTGGATTTCCGGTGGCCATAGTCTCGGATAATGGACATCAATTACAAGGGAAAAATATTGATATGCTTTTCGAAGCATTTAATATTCAAAAGAATAAGTCTACTCCGCTTTATCCGCAAAGCAATGGGAAAGTTGAAGTGACAAATAAAACAATTGATGTGAATTTAAAGAAACTCTTGATGGCCATCATAAACGGTGGTGTGAACAGCTTCATAATACATTATGGGCATACAGCACAACAAGAAGGGAATCCACTGGAGAATCACCATTTCTTCTTACCTACGGAACTGAAGCGGTTATTCCAACAGAAGTCATTCTACCTACTACAAGAACAGAAGCATGGGAGAAAAATTTAAATTCAGACTTAATGCTTGAAAAGTTGGACGACTTAGAAGAAAGAAGAGAAGTTACGCTTCAAAAAATGGAAAATTATCAAAGAAGATTGGCCAGAGAGTACAGTAAAAAAGTAAAGTTACGGAATTTTGTAGAAGGGAAGTATGTTTTGCGGCAAATCCCGGAATATCAAAGAGACAAAAAAGCAGGAAAATTTGCACCTACATGGGGAGGACCTTATATTATACAAGGCATTGCGGGACAAGGATCATATCACTTACGGAATATGGATGGAGGAATTTTACAACATCCTTGAAACGCACAATATCTCAAACCATATTATCCATGATCAATAACGCAATAGTGCAATAGTTGGTGCTCATAATAGGTAAAGCATATCAAATGCAATCTCTTTAAAAGATCCAAAAAAAATGTCTATGACTATAGGATTTTTCGCCATAGAGATGCCTAACATGACATTGATTATTGTACCAGGTACTCTCCACTTCCGGAAGTGCTCTCAATCAGCAATACAATTATACATCAATTTGGTTTCATATTAGGTAAAGCTAAAAAATTAACCTCTCTAAGAAAGTCCATGTGAATGTCTATGAGTGTATGACTATTGGATTTTTCGCCAACAGGGGTGCCTAACGTGATATTATTTGTTGTATCTTTCTCCGTTTTAGGAGACTTACGGGACCACATCCTAATTTCCTCCTAGCCCGAGAGAAGTTAGACATGTGTTACACCCACAATATAACTCAAGGTACAAAATTTCCTTGCGGTTAAATAAATCACACTCATACAATGAACTAACAATTAATATATATACTCAAAATCTGTTTTGCAGAGACAAAATCACAAGGAAAAATGAAAACACAATTACAATCTAAAGATGAAAAAGAATGGCACAACAATAAAGAAGGCTAAGGTGCGGGAAGAACGCCTTTAAAAGGAGGATTTTTTGGTACATCTCTGCGTTTGTAATCTTTTATAAATCCATCAGCTTGTACTTGGTCAAGGGTGTTATTGACCTTGTGCAATTTTAGCTTTATCTTCGACTCTTAACCATTTAATATAAGCCTTTCTATTTTCAATCTCCAATTTGAATTCATTTACTTGAGTTTTGCAGTTCCGGACCTTTGTTTTCCAAAAGTTTATTCTCCCTCTTTCAACATTTAGGTCCCCAACGAGACTTTCATTCTTCGCAACTTCTAGCTTTAATTTATCTTCGGCTTCTTTAACTTTAGAAGATAAAAGCTTAAGTTGGGCTTGCGCTTCACTGGCCTTGGTAGAGGCTAGATCAAGCTGAGATTGCGCTTTGGTACCCTTGATAGAAGCCAACTCTAGTTGCTTATTGAGGTCATCCACCATAGTAGTGGTCGCACCAAGTTCTCCCTTAGCCTTGGCAACCCTTGCGGACGCTTCATTAAATTTTTCTTCAAAACCTGCAAGAAAAGCAACGGATTAGTCAAAGTGGGAACAATAACAAATTTTAAATGTACAAAAAATAAGATACCTCTTGCGAGGGATTCAAACTCTTCTAATTCACGACCCATTGCATCCTTTGTAACTTCAAAAAAATCGTATTCCCCCGAAAGCTTGTTGTACTTGACAGTGAGTTCTTGAAGATTTTGGTGAAAATGAATTAATTCTACGTCATTATCCTGCAATTGATTGAACCTAGATGTACCCCTTGCTACTTCTTTGTGCAAACGGAGAATATCACTCTCACGGTGAAGAATGGAGTCAGATAAATCACGGATTTTGACTTGAGCATTCACAAGGGTATTTCCTTTAGCATGAGCTTCTGAAGCAAAATTGTCCATATCCTTAATCAACTGAGCTATATACGAAGAAAGTTGTGAATTGCGATATGAACTGGAACGGGAAAATTCCGCAAGGATACTCTTGCGTTCTACACAAAGCCTGCGGTTCTCTTTTTCCAATTTATCAGATCTTGCACATGCTTCGGAAACGTTATCTTTAGTCCATAATAAAGAAGCATTAAATTCGCTTTCTTGCGAACCATCTCATCCAATAAAAGTTCATACTGTGATCTTAATTTAATATACCTCAATTTGACCAAATTATGACTATCAACCAGATCGTTAAACCTTCTCTTGACTTCCACGTTTTCATTGTTAACTTTCACTACATGATCTTTCAGTTGTGTATTTCTATGCTGCATCCTAGATATGAGTTCTGAATCCCTCGCTGATCCCATGAAGTAATTTAGAAGACAAGTAAAAAACCTAAAGAAAATTTGATAAATAAGAGAGAATAAAACCTTGATTTTGAAGGTCAAGTAATTGTTGGCGAAGCATGTCATTTTCCCGCTGCAAGCTTAAAGCATCCTTAACTTGGGACTCCATCATGATAGATTGTGCTTTGTAGAATTTATATACGGTGAATGCAGCGTTCTGACCCTCAGCAAGCTGCAAAATTAAAATTTATAAGCAAGACTAAAACTAAAATGAAATCAAGGGGTATAAGAATGATAAGAATACCTGTACAAGAGCTTGTTGCGGGAAATAATGTACTTGTACCTCTACACCCGCAATTGTTTCCTCGAAAGAAAGAGTTTGGTTCATGGAAAAGTGGGATCAACAGTTTCATCTTGATCTTGAAGCGAGGCGTTTCTAACCGCATCATATGGCACAGCTCCTATACGTTGTCGCAAGCGTGAAACCAATCCACTATCAGACTTTACTGGTAAAGGATTGCTTAGGACATACAAAAAACTCTAGACAAGAACCATTGGAAGGCTTCTTCTTCTTTTCCCATGAGGCTTAAATCTTCAGCAATCCCCTTGCCTTTATCCGCTTGCGGAACTTCTCTATTCGGTTGAGATGTTTGAAACAAGGGTATGAGAAGTTGCTGCCGTATTTTCCGCAGCATTGGTGTCCGCAGACCCATCCCGAACCGCAACATGTGCACCACCATCTTCTTCTACTTCTGGAGCAATTTTCGGTGCACCACTATCTTGTACAAAGTGCTCCTCTCCATCAGCTGAGCCATCCTCATTCGGATAACTTCAAGCGGCTCATTAGCATCTAAAGGAGAAAACTGAAGGTAGAAGGAAGGATCAGGAACTGTAGCTTCAAGTGAAGAATTAACCCTGACTTCTTGAGCATCTTCCGCAACAATAGCTTCTGGAATTTCTTTCATAGACACAAAGTTGGTTCGTTGAAGATGCACATTCTGCTCTTCTTGATTCTCGGGAGCGGAGCTTCCTTCGCCTAACAAAAGTGGATGTTGAAGAAGAGATTCTTGAATTTCTCCTTCTTCCCGATCTACAGAAACCCGGGAATCATTCCTCACTTTCTTTCGACTCTGTAAATCACAATAACCCGTTTAATGAAATTCATAAGGAGTATTAAAATTCTTCAGGAAAAAGCAATACCTTTTCTCCAGGGATTACGGCCTTGCTTTTCAATCCCGCATCATTTTTTACGCCCACGACAGCCTGTAGCTCGGTTTCCTAATCAGTTTCCTCGTCAACTTGCGGCTCAGATTGCGGCTATAAAAAGGAGAAGAAAATTTTATCATCAGACAGAAACTTTAGCTATTAAGCAATATATATATATAAAGTACAAAAAGACAGAGAGAAACTCTACGTACCACAGTGACAAGTGGAAACTTGAAATCAATAAAATTTAACCGCCAAGGGCAGTAACCGTTGAAACGAGTAAGAAGACTGCAAACAACATTATCCGGGAAAGACCCGAAGACCCATGGACCCTCAATGATTAAATGGGTGCGGTACCATTTGTAGACCTGATCTTCCCGGATTCTTTCCTTGAGAGGACGCGTTGTCCCTGGAATATACTTCAACTTGGCGTTGTCAATTTCCGCAAGCAAACGGAATCCCTCGCCACCTTTATGATTCGGGCCAACGCTCCATCTCTTGAAATTCTTTGCGGCCACATTGTCTGCATAAGTAGCATGAAAATTTCTTACTGTATAATATTTACGCTCCGTAGGGTCTGGAACGTAACACGTGAAGTTGGTTCTTCCTTAGCTGCGCATACTACATTCATCAAGCACACGCCACCAATTTCCTTTATATTGCGCGATGGATCGAACTAAACCTTGATGGGATTGATTACGGCTGGCTAGAACTTCGAACTGAAAATGATTTTCACTTGGTATAAAGGAAGTTGTAAAGCCGCATCTAAAGCTCCCGCAGGGATTAATAGTCTGTGGTTGGTGTATTCAAAACCTTCCATCATTTCCAAGGTAATTTTATCTTCAGCACACTCATTAAAGGAGACTTTGAATTGGCAAAGACCATGACTCCTCTTGAATTCCTCAAGATTTACAGATTTAAAACTATAACTTTCATGAGCATGTTTGTCCTTGGGAGCAGGATTCTTGACCCCAACACGGACACTTGCGGGTCTTTTAGATTCCGAAGGATGACTCCTTGATACAGGATAACAAGATGATTTCCTGACTAAAGATTGGTCATTCTGATGAGAAGCGTCACCAGTAACTTGAGCATTACCTTTTCTAGCCATGATAAATTTTTATCTACACAGGAAAGCAAGAAAAAATAAGCTTATTAAGATCAAAATCTAGAACAGAGCAGAAAAGTTGCAAAACAAAAGAACAACAAGATGATCATTACATCAAAATACAAATCAGCCAATCATTCTCAAATCAGGAGAAATAAAGGAGAGATCAGCAACATTAGAATCATCATAAAGACATCATTAACATTCTCTACAATGATTAAGGTGCAGAGATAGAGACTGATAAACAAGCAAATATGAAAAAGAAAAAGCAAAAGAGTTACTTACAGTGAAGAAAAAGATAGAAGAAAAATCTGATTGATTGAAAAGATAAAAATTTGATCCCGATGCAAGAATCTTAGAACACAAAAGTTCGGGAGAATTATAAAGTACTGAAGAATCTTTGGGAAGTTCAAAGGAATAAAAAGCACTAATTTAAGGAAAAGAAGACAAGTGATGTAAATAATGGATTAAGAAAATAATTGGCATTAAATAGGAGAAAACTGAAATTGGTATCAAGCTAATTTCCATGCATTTTGTGCACAGATGATCCTATCATTTGAGCTCCCTTTTGCTCTAATCCCACTGCTCAAGTTTACCAGCTGCAAGAAAAAAATAGGGTCACATGCTAACTCTGTTATTGTAAGACGTTTATATCTTCTAGCAGTGCTAACTTATGATGCAGTTTCCTATTATCAAAGTTGATTGGGAGGTGATTTTCAACGTTGCTGTGAGAGAATAAAATCTGAGGTACGCGTGTCCAAAAACTATTGGAGAAGTAACGATCTATGATGAGATGGGAAACACTGAAAAAAAGCTTGTTAAAGCATCGAATTGACAGCTGCAAACTCGAAAAAGTTCGAACCTGACAGCATTAACTGCTCGACTGACAACAGGTTGCGGGAAAGCATGACTAAATAAAGAGTAATAATGAGTATTTATGCATGACCGACACGTGGGTTGCGGGAAAATAAAGTATACTGATCAAGACAGACATCATTAACTGCTCGACTGACAACAGGTTGCGGGAAAGCATGACTCAATAAAGAGTAATAATGAGTATTGATGCATGACTGACACGTATCGACTTTATAAGATGCGGAACAAAAAGAACTAAAGCATGACGATTCACTTTAAAGAACTACGTGTCAAACATGCCATGATTCAAATAAGGCCGCAACAATCATCCTAATACAAAAAACAATAACTTAATTACAAGATCGCAGAAGAGCTGCGGGATAACCAGTGAGAAATTACGAAAGCAAATAGAACGCATACTAAGACTTGCGGGAGGAACGATCAAGCCTTGTGGAAATTACAAATAAGCTTTGCGGGACTACATATCGCACCAAGAATGGATAAGAATGAATAGGTGGAAAGGTAGATTGGTGGGACCCATCAAATTGACTATAAATATCAAACTCATAAACAGGAAAAAGGGCTGGAAAAATTTGGAGACAAATTAGACTAAAGACGTTGAAGTGATAACAAAGAGTTTAGGTATGAATTTATGTAAAACTTTAAGTTCAATTATACTATGGCTTTTATGTCGATGACTTTTAGATCTATCAATTATTTGTTGTATCTTATGATGGTATTTAATAGAAGGAATACAAATTTTTATTTGTGGATGTAGACAATCTGACTGTTGAACCACGTAAAATGTTTTGAGTCAATTTATTTTCAGTCAATTGGATAATTTTTATTGATTAAATGATCTTGGGAGTCGATCTCACGATAAGACATCGTATTGTTCAATGATCTAAATGCTTTTGGTTGTGATCCAAAAATGCCAGATTTTTGGTAATCACAGTTGCGTTCTTTCCTTTGCAGATTTCTGTAATTACCTGGATCATACGGTCTTTGATCATGGCCATCAACATCTACTTCATTGCAACGAGCTTCTTTGAGTTCCTTTTCCACGGAAAGCTAAAAGTTGTAGCCAGGGTGTTTTTAGGGATACTAGGGATTTCGGGTATGCTAATTTATTTAGCAGGAATCCTTTACTTAGTTGTCCGTAAAAATGAACAAAAAACAACACATCTTTTATCAATTGAAGAACCTGAAAATGGAATGAGAGGAAGTAATCCAGATAATGTTGGACCACTTTATAACCTCCCTCGAGAAGATATAGTGAACATGCAGTTGTCTCAAAAGGTAGCGGATAATCAAGACTGATTGGCTTTAGTTAGTTTGTTAGCCTGTGTAGATCAAATTTTGAAAATAGCTTCTTGAATTTTCAAATTTTTAGGAAAGCTATACTAAGAATGCTAATCAATTATAGCCCTTTTTGTTAGTGAATCTTCATTTTGCTTGTCTTTCACATATATAAATGATAAGAGGTGTTTTAGCCAATAACGTTTTGAAAATGGTAATCAATTGGGGCTTGGTAATAGCATCCGAGATAATGCACTATATCTATTGGCAGTAGCCTCAGTTGTAAGTTGTAACTAAATGATTCAAAATCAATCTTTATTGGGTAAAGATTTAAGGCCAGGTGGGTTATGAACAAGTGGAATAACGTCAGGATCTTGACCTTTACATTCAAATTGATATACATATATAATTTATCTGCCACTGCATCGTGATCCAATAAGCATAAGAGAATAAGTTTATCATGTTGTTGTACAACCTAATAACCATGTTGGGTGAATGTGCACCGGCTACCATTTCCTGCATTAATATACTACGGACATGTTTGTATATGGTCTCTAATAATTTTCAATAATTGTACCCCACGATGCAGCACCATTTGCGCAACATGAATACATGATGCTTATTATATTTTGTATCTCGTCTTAAAATTATTTTCTCCAATAGACTTTGAACAATTATTTTCAGCCCAACTCTTGTCTGCATGGCCGGACATTTGCTCGATGTCAGACCAAAATGTGCTTCAATCCTGAAAGTCTAAGACTTGTATTTCTGCAAAAATGAACAAAACAAAGGCCTACAACATCATTACTCTTCGACGTTAAGCTATGCTCGATCTTAAATGGAAGGCCGAGTATTGATCTAAGGATATCTTAGGACTACTGAGTAGATACTCCCTACCAATCTTGGGTTCGTGTAAGGCTTAAAGGGAGTCATATTGAAGCTGCTTTTTTTTTTGTTTTGGTGTGACTGCTGTTGTCATATCCTCTTCAATTATAAAATAGGTGTTTTATATTCAAAATTCTTTATATTCTTAATTATTGGTTGTCTTTTAACGAGTCTTTTAAAGTTTATATAAATAGAGGTGGTTCTTTCCTATTGAATTATCATCACAAGAAAATCACAAATTTTCCTCACAAAAAAGTCATGTCTAGATGCCTTTTAACCAACCTTGTTCTGATTGGCTTCCTCATTGTTTCGACTACGTTTTGCAAGTCAAATACATCCCTGGGTAAGTACAAAATTCTCTTGTCTGCATCAAGGATTTGCAGAAATCCCAATCATAATACCTGTTCCAGTGTGTGTGCTTCTCTCCCCCATTCTCTTGTTGTAAAGTAAAACTATTCTAATAGGAATTTATACATTCTTGTTATGCACGCAGAGAAAGAAAAGGAGCTAAAGCTGAAGTATGGGGGTTTCTGCCCTGAGCACTTTAAACTTTTAAGTGTTCCATATTGCAACAGCTTAGAATGTGACGTTGCGTGTAAAGAAGAGTTTACTGAAGTGACCCATAGTCTCTGCATAGAGGAGATGTATGGTTACAATGACTTATGTGGCTGCTGCGACCCATATCCTGAATTCATCAGATACCCAAAATCTGTTGTTTCTTCTTCTACTGCCCTTACTAGCTGATTCCACTATTTACATTAGCATCAACACTGTAGTCTTTCTGGAATTTATGTCTCTTCACTAAGAATATGTTTCCAACTCTGGATTTCGTTTAATAATAACCACAAAAAAACACAAACTTGTACAACTGACAGTGATCAGTTTTCCATTTTTTGTGACACTTCCGGTGAATCCAGTACAGCAATATAAGATGAAATCATATTGATTATTAGAAACTGAAATGCAACATCAATCGTAATGGAACAGAATTGAAACTTCCTTGGTATTTTGAAGGAGAGTGAATGATTGCAAAATCCTGTCAGCGTCAGAAACTTTTGCTCTTGAGACTGCTTGGCAGTTTCAAGAGGAAGATGTTGATACACCCAGAGTAAAGTGGCACCAAACTACCAAAAATGGAAACTAGTATTCTCATACTCTCCTCAATTGTTAACTGCAGCAGGTCGCTGAGAATCAATTGAATTCAGCACTTCTTTACCCATGTTCCTTGACTCCTTGCATCCCACCAATTTCTGAAGAGACAAAGAAAGAACGGAAAAACGACGCTGGTTAATCAAACCATAAAGATATACGAAGCTTCAAGAAGCATTTGAAACGCAAAGATGCGAAACTTGGCAGATAACAATCAAACACGATTTCTGAAGTCAAATGTAATGTCGTTAGATAACCTAGCCGTTTTGACGGCGACCAAAAACTAATTTGGGACGACCTTTTTAACCAAATCCGTAGATGTGGTTAAGGGATAACCTAGTGGTATGTAAAAATACTTAAATACTCTTTCACTAATCAAACAATTACAATAAAACATTTCACTAATAAAACCTAAACTTAAACCTATTTCACACTTCTTCTCTACCTACCGATTATCAATTTCTGATTTCTCTTCTTATTCTCTTGTTTTCAAACTACCGATTATGGCATTTCCAATTCATCGTAAACCAATTCATCGTATAATCGTAAACCAAATCATCGTCGTAATTACAATCTAAAAATGGCAAGAAAGAAGCAAACAACACGACAACCTCCTAATACAGAGTGGCCGGATTTTGCCGAAAGAATAAGAAATCGAGATATTGTTGAAGAACAACACGAAGAACACGAAGAACGCGAAGATGATGACCTAGAAACGGAGACCGATTCCGATAATCAGCCTCTCCAGAACTTTATAATGGCTCCAATAAGGTAAGGGTTTACCATTATTTGTGTTTATATTGATTCAATCGAATGAATTAGTCACTAGAATAACAAGGGTTTTAGGTTAGATTTCATAATCGGTAGGTTCGTGGTTGTATTTAACTACCGATTATGTTAGTTTTCTTCATTGCTCATGAACATCATGCACAATCGGTAGTTATGTTTAGTCATAAACTACCGATTATATTCCTGAACCAAATTTAGGCATAATCGGTAGTTTCTTATAGTGTTAAACTTCCGATTGTGTAAGTTAGTGATTCCTCAAAAACATCGACCACAATCGGTAGTTAGATTTAGACATAAACTACCGATTATAATCCTGGACCCAAATTTACACATAATCGGTAGTTCCGTATAGGGTTAAACTTCCGATTATAAAATTTAGTGGTTCCTCAAACATCGACCATAATCGGTAGTTATAATTTGGTCATAAACTTCCGATTATATTCCTGGATCCAAATTTAGGCATAATCGGTAGTTAATTTTTGTATGTAACTACCGATTGTATGTGTGTCCATAGATTTTTCTGTTCCATTTTTTATGCACAATCGGTAGATAATGTAGATCTCGAGCTACCGATTATGCATAATCGGTAGTTACGTTGTTTTTTTGACTACCAATTATGAACAATCGGTTGAGTTCAATGTACTTTGTCTACCGATTATGTACTGATTAAACGGTGTCTTGTTGGAAATAATTATTCTTTGTTTTGTATCAAAGAAGGGAAAGGCGATCTAAGCATTCCCACGATACAATTCTATCGGGGCCTCGTCGTGAAGGGGGGAAGAAGGTAACTGCTAGTGCAAGAAGACAAAAGAGCGCTAGCGGAATTGTTATCATTGAAAGAACTCAACCAAGTGTTCCAAGAAGCACAAACCTAGAAGAAGGAGGACCAAGTGCTCCACAAGATAGATACTTTGATGAAGGAGGACCAAGTGGTAGACAAGAAGAAGGAAGTGGTACAAAGAAGCCAGCTAAGAAGAAAGGAGGACACAATGTCCCCGAGTCTTTGAAGATGAAGGGTATTCAAGAAGGCCAAATCCCTGGCCTCCCAAGAGATGGAGGAGATCTATTATTTGGGTACAAAGACTCTTGGGAGAATGCAATTTATTCTACTGAGGTAATAATTATAAAACACCATTATTAACATATTGTCTTTTTATTCGTAGAAGTGTTAACCGTTATTATAATTGTTTTTTAATTCGTCGTGTATATTAGGACCATTATAATGCGGCCTGTCTACTCAAACCTACGGCTGCACTAACAAAGATGAACGATTGGCCGTTAGAAGGTGAGTGTGAACGGTTCCAGCAAATTATACTGCAGTCGGGGTTATCTACAGCTGTCGAGAATTCAATGTTACCTCACGACCGGGTGTCGATATCGACCTTCATGGAGAGGATATATCCTGAGACCGATACCTTCCACATGCCATGGGGAGAGATGACGATCACCCCTGATGACGTGGTGCAGATTCTAAGTCTCACTGACCATGGTACGACGCTGAAGTTTGATTATGTGAAGCAATTAAGCTGTGAACAACTTTATGTTTACACTGAGAGGTGCCTTGGTTGGGACCGAGCGACATCCGATGAAGAGTTCAAACGGTGCGCTGCTTACAAAACCAAGCAATTCAGCATGGTTCAACTGATGAAAATTATAGAGGCACCAAGGATAAAGAAAAGATGAACCCAGAGTTTAGCGATGACCAGGTCAATGCTGCAGCCTCTGCATATCTTCTCTGTGTTTTGGGATGTGTAATTTTCCCCAATGCTAGTGGCAACCGGGTCGACGCCAGCCTCCTACAACTTTTGCATCCCCTCCACAAAGTTCGCGACTATTTGTGGAGCACCGCATGTCATGCGTTCTTGATGGAAGAGATGAGAAAGGCATCCATGGAACAGACTAACCAAATTGCTGGGAACATGATCTTACTACAAGTATTTTAGTAACTCCATTGATGGTTTGATTGTTATTTATTTTTTCCTCTTTTAAGAATCAATTTTCTCATACTTGGTTTGATATGTACACTAGACATGGATCTATGACCACTTCCCGTCCCTCGAGTTGGCCAAAGAGAATCCGGCATGGGATAAAGGAACACCCCGAGGCACGAAATACATCTTTGAGGGCAACCATTCAAGGACTAAGGAGCATGAGTTGATTTCTTTGAGGAGGAAATTAGAATCGATGACGTCCAAAGATGTATGCTTTGATCCATACAGGGAAGACCGAGCTAGTGGTCATATAGCGCGAAGGTCGGAGTTGTCGTTCTACTATGGACCCTTGTGGCATCCCACTGGATATGTCATGTACAATGCCACAAGGGTGATGCGTCAACTAGGTTATGTCCAAGAAGAACCTTGGAGTCGTTTCAGGGGCAGGTTCCAGTTGGATGTGGAGAATTGTGTTTGTGGTAAGGATTCAATCACAGTAGTTTACTCTGATAACCCATCCGTTGAACATTGGAACAAAAAGATGCAATCTATGATCAACGAGGGAAGACCTGTCACCCGAGGTAATGAAGCAGATCCACGCTATATGGTATGATACCGGCAACATTCTCATCTTCATGTGATCCGTGAAGATAAAGGAAAGAGCAACAGGGTGCCCGAATATAGTTGCATCATCAAAGACAAACCCCCTGGCTATGAAAGGATGGTACATAATGTTATTTCCTTTTGATTCTAGTATTACAGCTCAATATTTTAGATAATAATCGTTTGATTGTTATTGCCTAAAAACGAAAAAAAAGGTTTGTATTTTTCTCAAAGAAGATAACTGGGTGCATAAATGCGGGAGTGCCTCCATCAGTTGAGACGATGAGAGAGCATAAAGACCTCATTGACAACATTGATAATGAAGCCTATGCTAGCAAGTTTGGGGAGAAATCTGCGAATAACCCTAAGAGGCTAGCAGCAAAGACGACCAAAAGATCTCGCGCTTCATCGAGTGCTGATGCTGAAGCAAATGTCCCTGAAGGTGAAGCCAATGTCGCTGATGCTGAAAGATTGTTATCCCCTGGTGCTCGTTGTCCTCGTACCAAAACCAAAGCTCATAGAAATTAGATTTTGGTTCTTTTCTTATGGATATGTCTCTGGTGTTTAACATTACTGGTGTTTAACTGTAACATTTGAAATGATTTTATGTTCTTTTTGTGAGTTATCAATTGATTTGCAAGAGATTTATTTTTAACAAGTTATTTTCTTTAAATTTTACATTATAATCGGTAGATAAGTGGTTTGCAATAACTACCGATTGTGTTAGTGTTTTACATTCGGTAGTTTAAAAATCTACCGATTATACAATCCCAGGAACTGCCTGTTCCTGATCACTTTTTACACTATAATCGGTAGTTTAAGAAAATCTTAAACTACCGATTGTGCATTTTCAAAATGTTAGAATTTTGATAATTTTTTTCAATTTTCAATTTGGGGCAACTTTCATAATCGGTAGTTTAAGAAATCCTTAAACTACCGATTATGCTTTTTCAAAATGTTGGAATTTTGAAAAATTTTGCGATTTCCAATTTGGGGCAACTTTCATAATCGGTAGTTTAAGAAATTCTTGAACTATCGATTATGCATTTTCGAAATGTTGGAATATTGAAATTTTGTGCTATTTCCAATTTGGGGCAACTTTCATGATCGGTAGTTTAAGAATTTTTTAAACTATCGATTATGCATAATTTTTTTAATTTCCAATTTGGGACTACATGCATAATCGGTAGTTTAAAAAATTCTTAAACTACCGATTATGCTTTTACAAAATGTTGGAATTTTGATAATATTTTCGATTTTCAATTTGGGACTACATGCATAATCGGTAGTTTACAAAATTCTTAAACTACCGATTATGTTTTTTCAAAATGTTGGAATTTTGATTATTTTTTCGATTTCCAATTTGGGGCTACATGCATAATCGGTAGTTTAAAAAATTCTTAAACTATCGATTATGAATGTTTAAAATGTTGGATGATTGATAATTTTTTCGATTTCCAATTTGGAGCTACACATTATAATCGGTAGTAAATATATTTGTTAAATTACCGATTGTGAAAATCGGTAGATAATTGTGATCCCAATACTTCCGATTGTTAATATTCGTAAGAACTTAGTTACATATTTTCTGTACACTCTTGTTACAATCGGTAGATATAAATTTTCAATTCCTACTGATTGTGAAAGACGAAGAGTTATAAATTTTGGAAGTTTGGGGAGATTCAATTTGGGGCGACACCTATAATCGGTAGTTATGGTGCTCCATTAAACTACCGACTGTACAATCGAATAAATATCACGAGCCTACCGATTGTACAAAACTATAACTCAAAAAATCAATCTAAAACACTCTCGATTTCTATTCCAAAACTAACTCAAATAATTTTCTAACAATAACTATAACCAAATTAATTAACTAATCAATCAAAATAAACACTAATTAAGCAAGGATAGATTAGCCATTATAGAAAATATATGGATAAGGGATGTATTGATATTACTTCACAATGACCATATTTTGTTTTATTAGTTGCCCCAAAATGGTTTTTGGTCGCCCTCAAAATGGCCAGGTTAGATAAGCGTATCCATATTGCAATAAGATCCAAGAACTTTGTCGCCTTCCATTTTCCCAATGAACACTTTTGTTTTGTTCTAATTTTATTTATTCTGTTTCGTATTGCAGTGAATCATCATGCAACAATCGACTTGATTCTTTTTTTTTCTTTGATTAACTCCACTTATTCAAAGGCTAAAAAATCGATCATTATTGTCCAATGATCGGTGGGAAACATAACACTTGAACATCAAATTCACACCATGATGCCTCTTAGCTAACCGTCCATAAACACATAAAATAACACAATAAGTACAAAACTGAGCACTAATAATATAAAGAATTGAGAATAAATTAGACATAAAAAATGTGTCTATCAATCATCCAAGTTACTCATGAAGAGTGAAGATCACACGAAGATATCATTATCCATCAAAGGTTAGTAACGAAGTCTAATCCTTATTTCAGATTTTTTCCCTTTTATCTATCTATCGTAGCAAAGTCGGGGACTTTAGTAAATGATCAAATACAAAGAAAGATCATATAATAGATAAACCAATGACAAATATCTAGTGATGTTTCGAATTTGAGTCTTGGCTTGAAACTTTTTGAAACAACGAACCAAGTGAGAAAAGTTTTATGAACTTTGCATATTTGAGCTCGCGAACCTACATAACTAGCGTCGGAAGTTCTTGAACTCTAAATTCACTTGAGTTCGCGAACCTACTTTGGTGAGTTCACGAACCTAGTTGAAATCCGAAGGTCCCGAACTCTAATTTCACTTTAAGTTTGCGAACCTACTTTGGTGATTTCGCAAACCTAATTAAAATTCAAATTTCCTGAACCCAAAATCACTTTGAGTTCGCTAACCTACTTTGGTGAGTTCGAAAACCTAATGAGATTTTGAAGTTCTTGAATTCAGAACTCACTTGAGGTCACAAACCTACCTTGGTGAGTTTGAGAACCTAAAACTGCAATCGACCAATTTATATTTTTGGGTCTATGCACATTTCTTCTTAGATTTTCAGGGCAAACTTTTCTCACGCTTATAAATTGCTACTCTTAGTTAATTCCTTTGCAAATAAAGTTTAGCTCTTTTCAAGAGTTGATCTGACCCGTGAATCAAGTTTTTAGATATTGTTTTATGCAATTGCCACATTATCTGCATATTGTTTATTCTTAGTAGTTTGAAGTTATTTTTGAAATTAATTCTCATATGGAATTTACTTAATGCTAAATATGTATACTACTTCAAACTATTGAAAGAACCTCAAACACAAATCAAGTTCTAACTAAAGAAACATGTTCTTTGTATCTTAGGAAAGAACCTAGTTGGTTGTAAGAAATTATTGCTTACTCTTAAGTAACCTAGCATTGATCGATTACTATATATTAGAGAGATCAACATCACATAAAATTCTATCATATACACGTTGTGTATCTTGTTACAAAGTTTGTCCTCTAATACTGAAGGTTCCTAGAGAACTAAGGTAAGACTTTGAAAGACTTCACTCGGGGATTCATAAAGCACATGTTCGCCTATCTTCTCTAAGATAGTTCGTAACATATATCTGATTTGATCTGTTTATCATTTAAGTCTATTCCAAGGTCTTCGCTATTAGACCATTCAAAAGTTATTGCTCAAATCAGATTTGATCTATAAAAACTTCAAACTCGATTAAGTATAACGCATATCTATTGAAATCCACTTTTAAAGGTTTCCGCAATAATTTATGTTAGACAAATATCTAATTTGATATTCGTGTGAAATAGATTGATCAAGTATTTCTATATAAGTCTTGACGAATCCCATTTACCATTGTGCACAATCCCATTTGCTCTGCCACCAGGACTATCAAATATCCAAGTCTGCTACGCTTCCTTGGAACCTAGAGTAATTCATTTAGAAGGAATAACTCATTTGCTCTCACAGTCTTAAAATTTGCTCAACCGATTATGTCTTAGGACAAGACGTCAGGAGAACTTTTTTGTTTCTTTTTGGAAACAAAACCCGTAAGAATTTACCCTCAATGCAATGTAATTTAGAAGGTAAAAGCTTATGTAAAAAAGGAAATTAATATCTTTAATGAAATTAAAGACTAGTTTTTTGCCCCATGAAACTAAGTAACCCTTTGAATAAGAAGTAAATCCATCCAGTAACATAAGTACTGTATAACCGTGGACGAAGTGTAGTAAAACCAGCTTCATGTGAATTAAGCAGCTTTTGTCGGAAGCCGGAAGAATTACCCGCTGGAAAGGCAGGCATTTTCGTCAATTCAGTCTTCTATAGAGTTCAAGGAGTAAAGTACACCCCCAGATATAAACGCAAACGCTTGCTTCAGTTTGAAGGTCATTATAGTAGTTTCCTCATTAATTTTCAGCTAACAAAAAAGATCAAAAAAATACTACAAGTTGAAAAAGTGATATTAAGGACAAATAAAAAAAAAAAACTAGGACCATATTAAGGACAATCCTACTATCTCTATTACCAGATAAATTTATACTGTTCTCAGTTCTAAATATTCCGATGAATGTGGCTTGACAATATCAGAAAAAGTATCCTGATTATATCACAACATAAATCTTATCTATTTGTTAATATTTTTTCAGAAGAAGAAAGAAAAATGGTGAAGGGAGTGTGAAAGTTGATGAGAGTGAAGGATGTTGTTTTTAGAAATATATAGAGAGAGAATAGAAAGAGATTTTTAGGGCAATAGTTTTGTTTTGAAGTGCTGTAATACCACATGGCTTCGTTGCCGCTGGGGCCTAATCATCTACCAGAAAATAAAGGATCAGGAGGAGAAGGAAGAACAGTAAAGATCATTCCTCCCCATCCTTCTAAAATGGAAAACGAAAAGGTATTTTAATTTTCTTATCCAATTTATCATTTTTCCTGTTAGATTTTGTTGTTTCACTGATGTTTTTGTCTGAGTTTGATCTGAAGTGATAAAAATGAGAGAGATCTCTTAATTTATTTTATTTTTTTAATTTAATTTTTCTTCGTTCTTGTTATTGATCTATTAGGTATTAGTCTCATGTTTTTAGTTCCTCAAACAAATTCGCTGGTCGATTTTAGTATTTTATATTTTTGTTTCATTTCTTAGATTTTTCTTTTGCGTAATAGTGATTATTGTTCTGATGACTAGGGTTTCCTTATTTAGGTATTTGATCTCCTTTTAGGTATATATGGTTTTTGTTGAGTTTAGGTTTTCTTATGAAGAGAATAAACTTTTTTGTTTGTCTTTCTACTTTGCTTTCTAATGGTGTTTCTTACTTCTTTTTTTAGTCATTTTTCTTGCCTTTTTTCGTTGCTTGACCTTTAGTGTTGTCTAGTTTGGTTCATAACTAGCATGATTCTTTCTTCATAGTTGTGTCAATTCATTTGCAAGTTTTCAAGCATTTGATGCTTTCTTCAATGCTATTCTCGTCTACTTCCTCTATGCTGTGAGGACTTCTCTTTTTATTTCAATTTCACCTTCCATCTTTGTTCATTTGGGGTATTTTGTAGTTCTATTGTCGCTCTTGAAGTTTAATGGTTGGTTATATTTTCTCTATCTTTTGTTATATTATTGGGGTTGTGTGGTCAGTGGTGTTGGTTGATGGGGTTCATTTCTCTTCAAAGATTAGATTTCTTTACCCACTTCTGTTTTTGGTTCACATGGTTAATGTTGTTCATCAAAGTCTATTTCATCGGAATATGCTGCAGGAAATATCAGCCGCAGTTGTTGAGGGAAATGATCAAGTCACTGGTCACATCATTTCTACCACCATTGGGGGTAAAAATGGCGAACCCAAGCAGGTGGTAACTAATTGTACAAAACAATCTTCTAGTTATTCTTTCATATTTAATACGATAAATTCTAAAATGCCGCTACCTTGCTGGAGTTTTCTTCATGTTTTGACTTAGTATATTAAATGACAAGTCACTTGTCAATCATCAAAAACTTTAACTGTGCCAACATTTTGGTGAAAGCTGATCTTAACTGGAACACTTAGAATTGACGTTCTCTCGTGTTTCTTGCTGCAGACCATCAGCTACATGGCTGAACGAGTTGTGGGGACTGGGTCCTTCGGAATCGTATTCCAGGTGCATATTGGTAGTTTGATAGTGTTTTTGGTTATTATATGCTTCCCTTTGCAGTCCATTTATCTTATCTACTGGTAACTCAGGCAAAATGCTTGGAAACCGGAGAGACTGTGGCCATCAAGAAGGTCTTGCAAGATAGACGGTACAAAAATCGTGAGTTGCAGTTAATGCGTTCGATGGATCACCCAAATGTGGTCACCCTGAAGCACTGCTTCTTTTCCACGACAAGTAGAAATGAACTGTTTCTCAACCTGGTTATGGAATATGTCCCCGAAACCCTGTATCAGGTTTTGAAGCACTACAGCAATGTGAACCAGAGGATGCCTCTCATCTATGTGAAACTCTATATGTATCAAGTAAGTCTCGTGTTCTTATTGGATAAGTTTTGTGGAAGTATTCTTCTTCCATTCACTTATATTGAGTAAAAAAAATGTGTTCCAGATTTTTAGAGGCCTAGCTTATATTCACAGTGTCCACGGAGTTTCACATAGAGACGTGAAGCCTCAAAATCTTCTGGTATGTGCTTCTCTTTAAATTTTATGTTCGTTTGCTTAATAATGAGATAAACGATGTTCCATAATCTCAGATGGACTTTCTTACAGGTTGACCCTCTTACACACCAAGTCAAGCTTTGTGATTTTGGAAGTGCTAAAGTGTTGGTATGTGCATCCCCTGTTTCTACTATGTCCTTTTCTCGTTTTGTTGTTCAGTTTTAGTTTTACATTACATCAGTGAAGTATGAAAAAGTTCCTTCCAGACTCGGTGGAGTAGATATATCATATAGATCTTCTAATACAAGCCTGATTTATTAATAAAAGTTTGGGCCTGATTTGGTAATTCTTCCATAGTTATACATTTAAGAACTTGCCTGACGTGGAATTTTGTTTCCAACCAATCCCAGGTGAAAGATGAAATCTAAAGCTAATCTGGCCAAGAAATTAAAAGTATACTGTTTTGTGGATTTTGTCTCATCATGCCTTATCAATTAAGGTCTATGTTTTGCTGAAGGTTCCTGCTGACCATTTAGGTGCATTTAAATTATTTTAAGGTGGTTTTTGGGTGTTGGTTGCAATATTGAGGTTGAAATAAAATAAGGATAGAGTTATTTCTTGTAGTGTTGCACCATGTCTTGATGTTTTGGTTGTTCGGGGATTATAATAGGCAGTATGACGTGGTATAAATAGTTTCTCTTCTTTATTTTTATTCAACATCTGTTTTGTGGTTTTGGATTTGTTGATAATGCAATTTTTAGTTCAAATTTCCAAGTCTCATTTTTCTCTCTTTTTTTTTAAGTTGATCGGTTCTTTGAACTCTTAAATGAATAAAAATATAAACTATTTTTTCTTGATTTTTCTTTCTTGTTTATTGTTATTAGTTAGTATTACTTTTTAACTGAATTATTGACCGTTACCAGGTTAAAGGTGAAGCAAATATATCATATATATGCTCTCGCTATTACCGAGCCCCAGAACTCATATTTGGTGCCACTGAATATACAACATCCATCGATATTTGGTCGGCTGGTTGTGTGCTTGCTGAGCTTCTTCTAGGCCAGGTTAGAAGACTCAGAACTTGTTGTGCATTAGGCATCTTGAAAATGTATGTATAAGTGTGTTTACATTAATCTGACAAGCTGACACCTTCATTTCAAACTTCTCTTAGCCCTTGTTTCCTGGAGAAAGCGCGGTAGATCAGCTTGTTGAGATTATCAAGGTATTACTTCTTTTCCACTTTGGTGGTATGATGAACCATGCTGTTTTGAATAATGAATGATAGTAACTAATTAGAGGCTCTCTTTCAGGTCCTTGGTACTCCAACTCGTGAGGAAATTCGCTGTATGAATCCAAATTACACAGAATTTAGGTTTCCACAGATTAAAGCACACCCGTGGCACAAGGTTTATGTTTCATAGTTTCTAGCATCTTCAATTTTTTTAAACTATTTTCTTTCATATATTTTTATGCTCTGTATAAAAATTGATGTATGTTCAGTAAATATGGGTAGACATGCAGTCCATAACATCTTTGTGGGAATAATGTGTTAGCCATGTAAGAAATGTGCAATTAAGTTGGTAATAGACATTGAATCTTAACTAAAGTTTAGAATATATGTTGATAGGCAAGTCATTGGGATACAACATTGCTCTTTTGTTGAAGGCTCTAAGTCATTCGACATGGCCTTGCCAGCTTACTGCAGATATCAGCTGATTTCCTCAACTGTTTGTATTTACCTTTACTTTGTGCATCCAGGTTTTCCACAAAAGGATGCCCCCAGAAGCAATTGATCTTGCTTCCCGACTACTTCAGTATTCACCAAGTCTTCGCTGCACTGCGGTAAGCTATTCTAATTTTTTTTCCTCCATAACCACCTAAAGCTACCTTCACATCTTCTATAATTAACACAACTACATCAGTTACACTACACTAATTTGCATCTCTGCAGGTGTTCTTCAGAGTTTGGGTTATTTTTTCCTTTTTCCTTTCAGTTTTTATCCCGTCAAATGCTTTTGTGACAATGCTATTGTTTACCATGAAACTGGTGTAATGTTTTTGGTTGCACTTCAATCTTGTCCTTTGCAGCTAGAAGCATGTTCTCATCCTTTCTTTGATGAGCTCCGTGAACCCAATGCCCGTCTGCCAAATGGCCGACCTTTGCCTCCTCTCTTCAACTTTAAACAAGAAGTATGTCATTGTTTTTTCTTGTCCCTGAGTTAATTTTTTCTTCTTCCTGTGAGAGTTGTTTGTTCCCATTAACCACTAACCAATTTGCTTTTATGGCTATTTCCTTCTATTGCAGTTATCTGGGGCCTCCCCTGAGCTAATTAACAGGTTGATACCCGAGCATGTGAGGAGGCAGTTGGGTCTGAATTTCGTGCACCCAACCGGCACATAAATGGAGACAGAGACATGGTATTTATATATGATAGTCTACTCTGGTAAAGATGCTAAGCAGAGAGGCAGGCCCGGCCTTGGTGCTGAGCAAGCTGGGCAGTTGTCCATGGCTTACGTTTGCGGTTGAATCTTTGGGGTTGCTCCTCTGAGCCTTAAAAGCAGTTGACAATTGCGGTTGCTTCTCCAAGCCTTAAAAATCACTTTTCTTCTAGGATAACTCGCCAAGTCGGGGACAGGGTTTGACGTATTAAGTGTATGTAATTCTTGCAGAACTGAAGTAGATTTTCAATGTTTTCATGTTTGTAAAATAATTTTGTTATGTTTTGGTGGATGGCCAGCAAATTATAAGCTTGATGAATGTATAACTGTTTGTGTTGCCACCTTTTGGCTTTATTTCAATCACCTTGGGTACAACAGGCTGAATAATGTCATCTAAACAAACTAACAAAACTAACCATTTTTGAGAGAGATTACTTAAGAAACTAAACCCTGCCTAGGCATTTCCATTTTTTCAATTAAAATCAAATTGCAATGTTTGAACTTAAATAACCACACTTAGAAAGAGGGCAAAAAAATGGATTTCTTGGAGAAGGCCACTAGTTGCTCGTCATAGAAAAATTATAGAAAACAATCAAATTTATGCTATGCTTTTGCTTACATTCGATGAGAATCAACACCTTTCAGGGCTATATGTGATCCTCCTCGTTTCAGAGCTACATCTGATCCTCGTGGCTGGTGAATCAACACCTTTCACTTTCAGGGAGTAAAAATGTATAATACTGGGCTGGGCTGGGTTCTCTTTCTACTCCACTGGCGGCCCAGGTTCTTAACACTAAAAACTAAACACATTCTCCCCGACTCATTTCGTCCTCTGTCACAAAAACTCAAAAGAACATGGAGAAGGGAAAGGGAAAGAGAAAAGGAAAAGAAAAAGAAAAAAGAGGAAGTAGCTCAAAGAAGCTTAACATCGCCATTATTCATCCCGACCTTGGAATAGGTTTTTTTCTTTTCTTACTCAATTCCAAAAATTTGTTTATAAGTTGTTCGATCCGATCTAAATATGAAATTTCCTTTTTCCTGGAAGAAATGTTTTTTTTTTAAACCTAAAATTCTAATGTATTTTAGGGGGAGCTGAAAGATTAATTGTTGATGCTTCGATTGTGTCTCATGGCCATAATGTCCGAATTTTTACTTCACATCAAATTCGATGTTTTGAGGAGACACTTTCTGGTAACAAACAATTCTTCTTCATGTTTAATTACACACACTGAATAGAAATTTCCCCTTTAATTGATTTTCGATCTACATTAACATATAGAGGATCACTCTGATTCAGCCAAACAACTTCAACATGATAATGATACCAATAGGGGAAAAGAAAACCATTAGATTTAGTAAAAACGATGTTGTTGTCTCAACATGAAGCTTTTTTAATCAAGACTCGTTTTATAAGTCTGTTTAACTTGATGACTATGTGATTAATTAAGATAGAAGTTGGAAAAAGGAATAAAAGAAGATGGAGCTGGGCATTTAGTTCTCTACATTCTCTGATTTCCTTATGCTTTGTATTGTTAACTAATGTAGTAAAATCTTAATCAGAGTTGACTAGTTAAATGTTTATTTCATTCTTATTCTGCAGGTAAATTCCCAGTTACAGTATATGGTGCCTTTTTACCTCGACATATTTTCTACCGTTTCCATGCCATTTGTGCATATTTGAGGTGCATCTTTGTTGCTCTATGTGTACTATTTATGTGGCCATCATTTGATGTTGTGTTGGATGACCAAGTTTCTGTCCTCGTCCCTCTGATGAAATCTAAGAAGTCAACAAAAGTAATTCTTTTTTTTTTAATCTTTCTTTCTCCAAGTTGTTTTTTATGGGAGGCTGTGTGACATAAGGATTTAATTTCGCTCCCCTCTATTTCTTTGCAGGTTGTATTTTATTGCCATTTTCCAGATTTGTTGCTGGCAAGACACACAACCGCTCTTAGAAGGATATATCGGAAACCGATCGACCTTGTTGAGGAAGCAACTACAGGTCCAACCGTTGGTTGACTAGTAATATTACTTCCTCTCTGTATGAGAATTGCCTCTGGATCAATTACCTTTCTTTATTGACACAGCTAAAAGGTTTACTAATAAAATTAATGTTCAAATCCACAGGAATGGTAGATCTTATCCTTGTTAATACTCCCTCCGTTTCTGGAAAAGTGTTACTATCACTTTTTAATTTTAGCCTAAAAATAGGCCAATTTGAAAAAGTGATAGTAACTCTTTTCCTGAAACGGAGGTAGTAGCAAATTTACTGCATCAACTTTTGCCAGTATATTTAAGTGTCTCGACACAGAAGGAATTCGACCAGCTGTTCTTTACCCAGCAATCAACGTGGACCAGTTTGAGAAACCCTCTGCTTATAAGTAACGGACATGCCTGTATATCAGCACTTGGTATTTTTAGATCTGGATTTAAATACTAGATAATAATTTGTTTTTAAACTTAAATTCTTATTTGGTTGGCCTTTATGCAGCTTGAACTTGCTCTCGATCAATCGTTTTGAAAGGAAGAAAAACATTGATTTGGCAATTTCATCTTTCGCAATGCTTCATACCCTAAAATCAGATGTTCTTAAAGGTGCGATGTGGGGAAGGCTTCTCTCACTGTTGTAGGTAGACTGTCTTTTACCGAATTAGTGTTCCCCCTACAAAGGATTCCTTCTGCAGCATGTACTACAATGACCAAATGTTGTTTGTCTGTCTGTCTACCTTTTTTTTTGTCTCGCATCATTTTTTCAATGTATTGTTTCATATTCCTCTGGTGTCTCAGGTGGTTTTGACAAAAGTCTACGTGAAAATGTTGAGTATCTAGAAGCACTTAAGAGCTTAGCGGAAAGAGAAGGGGTGTCAGATCAGGTTAAATTCATCACATCCTGCACGACTATAGAAAGAAATGCACTCCTCTCCCAATGTTTGTGTGTTGTTTATACGCCGACGGTGAGATGTGATTTACTTTTATCACTCTTTCTCGATCATTTTATTCTACTAACGGTTGAAAAGTGAAAAATTTGATGCAAAACAAGCATACACATGGTTGTAGTTAAGATCACAAAGAACAACATATATAAATGTGAATATAAAAATCTTTATGGTTCACCAAGTATAGGGGCACTGTTGGCAGATAACGACTACTTCAACTGACCAAGTCAGGGTCAGCTCAATTGAAGGGATACATGAGTGCATATTCATAACTGTGCACAACTAACGCCTGAAGACTAGGCACACCTAAAGACTAGGCAATTCTGTTTGTAACTCTGCATATATTACTCTTGATATCTTGTATATATTCCATGCTTCTGTGAATGAAAAGATCACTCAATTTCGCAATCTAACATGGTATCAGAGCCCTGATCCAGTTTTTTTTTTCTTTCCAAACCATGGCCGAAAGCAATCATAACCAAATCCTAAACACCAACAATCCAATCCAAACTCTGGTCAGCATAAATGTTGCTGCACAAGCTCCATTGAAACTTAACAACACAAACTACAATTCCTGGAAGTTACAATTCACAACTCTCTTCACAGGTTATGACCTCATTGGCTATGTTGATGGGTCATTGCCATGCCCACCAAAAACAATAACCACAGAGAATGTAGAAGCAACAAACCCAGCATACAACATCTGGAATAGGCAAGACTCACTCATCCTTAATGCCATTCTAGGATCTCTGTCACCATCAATAATCCCATTCATTGCACAGGCCAAAACATCAAAGGAAGCCTGGACAATTCTTGCAAATACATATGCCAAACCCTCTAGAGGAAGAATCAAACAGTTCAAACAACAATTCAAAAACATAGAGATGGGTACACTCACAGTTAGTGAGTTCATGCAATCTGTTAGAACAAAGGCAGATGACTTAGCACTCCTTGGAGCACCAATTGATGCAGAAGAATTAACTGATAAGGTGCTAGATGGACTAAATGAAGACTACAAAGAATTAGTCAGGGCAGTTCAGGCAAGAGATACAAATATAACATTTGAAGAATTACATGAAAAATTGTTAAACTTTGAAGCCTCTTTGCAAACAAAAAATTCTGAATCTCACAACTTCCCAGCAACTGTCCACTGGACCACCAAAAACCAATCTTGGCAGTCAAGAAGTCCAACCCAATCATCCTGGCGCAACAACTATGCTAATTCATCTCAGCTAACCAATCCTCCAAGACAGCCAAAACAGTTCCAAAATAATACCCATTCTTCCAACAATACAAGGACTACCAGACCTTACCTGGGTCTTTGTTAGATATGCAGAGTCCAAGGACACACAGCAAAAAGATGTCCATCTTTTAGAATTGTACCAATTGAACAGTCGAGACAACACCACCAAGTCCCACCATGGCAGCCACAGGCAAATGCAACAAACACCCCCAACAGTACTGCTTGGCTCCTAGACACTGGTGCCTCTCACCATGTCACCACTGATATGGAGAATCTCTCAATTCACAACACATATGCTGGCCAAGATGATGTTATGCTTGGGGATGGCACAAATCTCACAATTACTCACACTGGTTCAACTCCTCTAACCAGCTTCAACAACATGTTTAAACTTGAGAATGTTTTATGTGTACCAAACATGCAAAAGAACCTAATTTCTATATCTCAGTTTTGTCAAACTAACAATGTATCAGTTGAGTTCTTACCTTGTTCTTTTCTTGTGAAGGAGCTGAGCACAGGAGCAACTCTCATGGAAGGACCAACTAAAGATGGGGTGTATGAGTGGCCAATCAATTCCACAAAGGTTGCTTTCTCTACAACAAAACTCAACTCCTTTTGCTGGCATAACAGATTAGGCCACCCCTCTTTTCAGATTCTGCAACACATAGTGTCAACCTATAACTTAGGCCAACTCCCAAAAGTTTCTTCAAATTACTCATGTAATGCCTGCAATTGCAATAAAAGTCATAAGTTGAAGTTCTCAAAGTCATCTACTGTTTCTACACAACCTTTACAAACAATCTACAGTGATGTATGGACATCACCTGTACTATCCACAACTGGGTTCAAGTATTATGTAATCTTTTTGGACCATTACACAAGGTATATCTGGTTTTATCCACTACACAACAAGTCAGATGTCAAACAAACATTCATCAAATTCAAAGCTCTCACGGAAAACTACTTCAACACAAAAATCAAAACACTATACTCTGATAATGGTGGTGAGTACATTAGCATAAGGGACTTCTTAACAACTTCAGGCATCTCACATTTCACTACACCTCCACACACTCCTGAACACAATGGTATGTCAGAAAGGAAACATCTTCACATAGTTGAGACAGGTCTCTCATTACTAACTCATGCTTCTTTACCTCTTAGTTATTGGCCTTATGCTCTTGCAACAGCTGTTTATCTTATCAACAGGCTACCAACAAAAACATTACACTACCTGTCACCCTATCAAAAAAAATTTCACACATCACCAAACTATACAAAACTCAAGATTTTTGGGTGCCTATGCTATCCTTGGCTGAAACCGTACAATACTCACAAGCTAAACCCCAAATCCACACCATGTATCTTCCTAGGCTACTCACTAACTCAGAGTGCATATTTCTGTCTAGACCCAACCACGAAAAAAATCTTTGTCTCCAGACACGTAAAGTTTGTTGAACATCAGTTCCCTTTTGCAAGCCTCTCCAACACATCTGACTCAACTCACCATGCAACCATTGATACTTGGATTCCAGCACCAATCCGATTGCAACTATCACCTCCTACAGGGTCACTCAGCACACCATCGGCAGTTAACCTTCAGCAGGGTTCTCAGTGTTCAGAGTCTGCTACAAGTGAAAACACAGGTATGAATATTACTGAACCTGTTCGGTTAAGTTCAGGAATCGTAGAGCCAGCCCAACATCTTCCTAGCACATCAACATCATCTACTACAGCAGCTGGTACAATCCATCAGGAGGTCTTCCACCATGAGGTAACACAGGCCCAGCAAAATCAACCGAGCCACTCGATGACAACTACGGCCAAGAACAAAATTCACAAACCAATTCAGAAACTAAACTTATCAGCCCAACTTTCATCTAGTGATACTTCTGAGCCCAAAACAGTAAATCAAGCTCTTCAACAGCCACACTGGCACAAACCTATGTCAGATGAGTTCAATGCTTTAGTCACCAATGGGACATGGGACTTGGTCCCATCACAACCAAATCAAAATGTCGTAGGGTGTAAATGGATTTTTCGGACTAAACGAAAATCAGATGGTTCCATTGACAGGTACAAAGCAAGATTGGTGGCGAAGGGTTTCCATCAGCGACCGGAAGTGGACTACATGGACACATTTAGCCCTGTGGTGAAGCCAACAACAGTTCGAGTTGTACTCAGTTTTGCAATTTCACGTGATTGGCCTCTACGACAACTAGACGTCAACAATGCATTTTTACAAGGTACTCTATCAGAAACAGTTTTCATGCAACAACCTCCTGGTTTTGTTGATCAAGACCATCCTTCTTATGTGTGCAAATTGCGTAAGGCAATCTATGGTCTAAAGCAAGCCCCTCGTGCTTGGTACAATGAGCTACGTGTATTTTTACTTCAATCAGGATTCACAAACTCCACAGCAGATACCTCACTGTTTGTGCTCAATAATTCTAATGCCTTAACATACATTTTGGTGTATGTCGATGACTTGATAATTAACAGGAAGCAATACAGGCATTGTTAACAAGTTCATTGACGCTCTGGCACATAGATTCTCAATAAAGGATCTCGGTGCATTATCTTATTTTCTAGGTGTGGAAGCGGTACCAAATAAGCATGGCATACTTCTGTCACAGCGGCGTTATATTCTGGATATATTAGCAAAAACAAAGATGACTGATGCAAAGCCAGTTCTTACACCAATTCCCCTAACACCTCAACTCACTATGAAGTCAGGAACACCATTGGATGATCCATCAGAATACAGGACTATTGTAGGGTGTCTGCAATATCTTTTAATTACCAGACCTGACTTGTGTTATGCTGTTAACAAGTTATCCCAGTATATGCATTCCCCAATATCGTTGCACTGGCACTTTGTTAAACGACTACTTCGTTATCTATGTGGCAGTATTGATGATGGAATTCAGCTGTATAGAAACTTTTCTATTCAATTACATGCCTTCTCAGATCATATTCACAGTAACAATGATCTACAGGTATTCTCTGATGCAGATTGGGGAGGCAACAGAGATGACTTCTCGTCAACAAGTGCTTACATTGTTTATCGTGGCCGTAACCCAATTTCCTGGAGCTCAAAGAAACAAAAATCAGTTGCCAGATCGTCAACTGAAGCTGAGTACAGAGCAGTTGCAAATGCTGCAGCAGAATTAAACTGGTTAACTTACCTACTCACTGATCTAGGTATCACATTGTCCAAATGCCCAGTCATTTACTGTGACAATGTGGGCACCACTCAACTGTGTGCTAATCCGGTGTTTCACTCGAGGATGAAACACATTGCAATTGACTTTCACTTCATCAGGAATCAGGTTCAGAATGGTTCACTTCGTGTTGCTCATATTTCATCAGCAGATCAATTAGCTGATGCACTTACCAAACCTTTGTCCAGTTCAAGATTTCGTTTCTTAAAAACCAAGATTGGACTTCTTCCTAGACGTCCATCTTGAGGGGGCATGTTGGCAGATAACGACTACTTCAACTGACCAAGTCAGGGTCAGCTAAATTGAAGGGATACATGAGTGCATATTCATAACTGTGCACAACTAACACCTGAAGACTAGGCACACCTAAAGACTAGGCAATTCTGTTTGTAACTCTGCATATACTACTATTGATATCTTGTATATATTCCATGCTTCTGTGAATGAAAAGATCACTCAATTTCGCAATCTAACAGGCACGACATGCAGTAACACTGTAACAGAGATTTTGTATCTCACAGGCAAAAGACAAAATCGAAGGGTTGATATCTTACAGTGAGTTTATTTCTTCTTTGAACCACTATCTAACGTGTATTTTATGCAGGATGAACAATTCGGCATCGTTCCTTTAGAGGCAATGGCAGCGGAGAAGCCTGTAATTGCATGCAGTAGTGGTGGTCCTGTTGAGACCGTCAAGGATGGAATCACGGGATTTCTCTGTCAACCAACTTCACTAGATTTCTCACTTGCTATGGCCAAGTTTATTAGCAATCCTAGCATCGCGGAAAAAATGGGTGGAGAAGCAGGAAGGCATGTCAGCGAATCATTCTCTACCAAAATTTTCGGGCACCGTTTAAATCAATATGTTATCAATGTTGCTCGAGGTAAAAATGAGTGATAATGGTGAGTGAACGAATTGTGCATGAGTTGCTTTGCGCAAGGTTCAAGTGCAAATGATGATTACCGTACATTCTTTGCTCTACAAATTCATTCATTACACACATAGGAATATAAACACATTTATTTTCATTATATGTTTTCGTTCTTTTCAATACGTACGAGGGAGAATGTAAATTGTTGCATTTACACTTTTAACCGTGTAAGGTGTATTTGAATACAAGACCCTTGATAGTTATATTAACATGGTGACCAAAGAGGGAAGCCAAAGATCATCCCAGATGTTGTTTGAAGAAGAAACTCAAGGTGGTTGCTCAGCCTAAGCAGGGAAGTAAGTTCAGAAGGTGAGGTGACAATGTACATACTTTTATGGGCAAGGTGATCAAGATTCCGTGCCAACCACTTTTTGTTGGATACTTAGTTCCTGTTCCATCTATTATATCCTACTGGTTTCTTGGATACTTAGTTCCTGTTCCACTCTAATCTACCCGACTGGATCTGCTTCTACACCCTTGTGAACTATGATATGCCTGCAATTGTAATTAAGTTGTTGCGGTCAATGCACCAAAATGTGCCTAAGCCCTTGTGACTTCATTTATATTAGACTAATAAAAAGGGGCATTAAAACCTGATTTAAGTTACCAAAAAAATTATGATGCGAAAACCATAGAGTAAACTTGGGAGGTGGGGGAAGCTATGTTTATCTCCTAAAAACAACGATGTGAACGACCATATATAACTATTCGGAAAGAAGACTGATCATCATTTATTAAAACAATGATGTGCACGACCATATATAAATATTCGGAAAGAAGACTAATCATTTATTAAAACAATGCGAAAGCGGACAAATAAGCACCATTTATTCGTCGTCACATCTAAGATGGCATTTTTTAGGGTGTCATGTGTTCTTGGCTTCAATAAAAACGTCTCAAAGAAATTCAAAGCTATCCAATATTAGGCTAACCACTATGAACAGAATACCGTTGATGTTCAATTCAAAATTCAACTTCAGAAAACCGTTACGCATACATTTCGTGAACTAATGGAATACCGACCCTAGTACGCGAATAATATGGGTTCGCCGAATAATAGAGGAACGGATAATTCGTTTATACAGTTCGGGTAGCCTTGTTTCGGCCGGGTCCAAGTCAAGTGAATGAAGCGAATAATTCGTTTATAGGTAGCCTTGTTTTGGTCGGGTCCAAGTCAAGTGAATGAAGCGGGTGATTTTATCTAGCTTGGACTAAATTCTCCTTTTTTTTTTTTAACAAAAGTTGTCTTTGACAGGATTCAAATTAATATTCTTATGCTCACTTAACCAGACACCAAATCACTAAATTATATTTTAATTGATGTTTATTTTACGTAGTTGCATTCTATATGCTTTATATCACTAATATATACCAAATTTCGGATATCGAATTTATATTTCTAAAACGAATTATACACGTATGTATATCGTATTGAATTATTGCCGAATCATGAACCGTTGATTGTATTTTTAACTGAATTTAACTTTTACGAATCGAATAATACTCGTACATTTGTCGTTCTGTACGTATGTCGAATTCTGAATTGTTAACTAGGCAAGCACTTGCTTAAACGTGAACTTAAATCAACTCTGGTGCGCCCAATGGTTTGGCGCACCAGATTTTACCTTTTTTTGCCTAATGGTTGAGTGCATTAATTTTAAGCCATCAGATTTGATTTTATGAGTTCAAATCTAATGGTTCGTCTATTTGCGCCCAACCATTGGGTGCATCAATCCTGAACCATCATTTTTTTTTTGTAAGTTCAAATCTAACGGCTCATCTTTTTAAGCTAAACTATTAGGCGCAATGCGGTAAACCATCTAGCACATTTGATTTAAATCTTAATTCATCGTAGTGGATAGTAGTTGATTCAATCTAACGTGGCAGGGAAGTTAATTTTGAATTGAACGTCCACAATGGTTATCCTTAAGTGACCGCATAACATCGAAGGAAAAAAAAATGAAAACAACCTCCTAGCTTATTAAGGTCCCATAGGATGAAACCGACACCAGCGGTGTTTGGTAAAACTGCAGTTAAAGGGTTTGAATATGTAGTGTGTTAATGATTAGTGGTTGGGTGTAGATTATGTATGGAAAAAATAACAAACAGAATCAGAAATCGAATCAGCAAATTTTTTTCTTTTTGAAGCATCGAATTAGCAATTATTAGATATATAATGGTTAAACATCTTAAAATAAGTTAGATTTAGATGGCCGCCCCAGTGAATTGCTCTTTTCAGCACTTCAAAGACTTCTCTTCTTGCTAGCTTCGAGTCCATCAACACCCAATGTTTCCATCAATAGATTGAGCCTCTATTTCTCTCTTATATACAACTAACATAAGAGAAATATTTAAGAAAAACATAAGAAATTGATATTGAAATGATGTGTTTTAGGCTTCTATCAATATTACGTGATCCTTATCGTTTTTAAAAAACTCCAATGAATTATTTACTCATGTGTATCGTGATCCTTAAACACTTCAAAAACAATTGTTCATCAGTTTCTACCTCAACCAAAATCTTGGAATTAATATCATCGTTATAATCCTTGGCAAGATCAATTTGGTCTTCCATAATATTATTAAATTCGTCCTCATTCTCGAATAAAGGTCTTTCATACTCCTGGTCATCATCAAACCTAAAATTAGGTATATACGCAAGAGAGTCTTCAATTGTGTACTCATTAATTGGCGATGTGATTGGTTCAAAAGATGTATTTTTATAATCATCATCACTTTCATAGATAACATAAGTTTGATAATTTATAATTTTAGAGTTTCTAATATCAATTTCATTCTTTTGAATAGGTGATTGATCATTGTTAAGATCAAGAATTGAGTTAACTACATTATCATTATCAAAGATCCTCAAAGGTTGGTCTTTTTTAGAATTGTCATTGATCAAATATTCATTATTGGTCGCGGGAATGTAAGAATAGTTTTGGCCGTGAGACAAAAATTATTCTTTATCCCTTTCCTCCTCATATTGACCAATGCGTCTTCTTAATCTATATATGCACATTTTTGAAGTTCTAAAAGTGATTCAATAACACCTTATCGATGTTGCTTAAATTGTTGTTGAAGTTTCGCTAGCATGGTGCACATCTGTTTTACAAAACTAGAGGAATCATGATTAGAAACATAACTATCCTCTCATCTTCGTGATTGTTCACTTATATACCCACTATAAGGTTGTTGGTATATATGAGAATAATAATTTTTTTATGGGATATTGGTCATAACCAAATGATTGGTTGTGATTAAATTCCCCATATGGTTGTTAGTTGTCATAACGATGAGACCGAAAACCATATTTATTACCACATGTACCAAACATGTTTTGATGCTGGTTTTTTGCCACAGGTGAAAAATTGTTTCTTTCCCATAGCATAAATATTAAATCTATGAATTTACTTCTGGTCCTTTATCAAAAATATATAGTTTGTATATTTATTTTAATTATGCAAAGAAAATTAAGAATATGGATTCTAATAATAGCTATGAGTACTCTCTGCTGGTCTTGTAGTCTCTCTACAAATATATACATCTCCATATATATTAGAGTTTTTCCCGGATCAACTCTCAATATTATGTATATATACTGTATAATATGGCTTAGTATTTACTTTTTGCATTGAATCTCATCTTATGGGAATATCAGAAAGTCTTCGGTGGTTGTTGAAATTCTCCCCTCTCTGGTGTTTCTTGCAATTCTTCATGGGTTCTACGACTATTTATAATATATATTGAAAATAGGATTTTGTGTTATTTTCTCCTTTTGCCTTCTTCTCCAATGAATATTAAGCTCCTAGATAGATTGTCTACTAGTATTGAGCAACCTGAATTTGTTTCTAGTGTTATATTCCCCAACTAAATTCTTAGAATTATATATATTTATATATCAATACTTATACTCTCATTCAGATATATTGATACAGTAATGTTCTTCATAGTATTGACATAAGACCTTCAATACTAGAAGTTTGTCGACTAATTATATATTCTTCTACTCGAATGAATCATTGAACTAATTCATGGCTATTCCCGGCAGAATTCTATGAATTCTCTCTAGTTCAAAAGCTAATATATTTACGTGTTTTCCTCCCTTTTCTCTTTGTGATGGGACATAAAACATCGATGAACATGTCTCTCAATTTCTGGAATCGTTGGAAGAGCATGATTAAATAAAAGTACTACGCCTCAAAGAATTATCGAAATCTATAACAACATCGTTCCCAACAACATATCTAACTGGTGTGAGTGGCCAGTGCTTTCTACAAAAAGTTTTTCTCTGAAAAAAACACTCTGTCAGATTTGGGAAACATGTTTCAATTGGTGTAAAACGGTTCAGAACTCAAGCTCTCGATTATCATGAGCCGACTTTTTTGATAAATAGTATGATATATTTTTACCATGACTTGCTGGAAAACTTACGATTCTAGACTTTATCTGAACTTCATGAAGCTTCCATGTGATCAACAACAACTGCACCTACCATGTTGGAGAGAGCAAGAACTCTCGGAGAGGAAACTTGTGGAAATACCAGTGGAAGAAGACACACCTTGTCAATAAGCAATACAGTGTCCAAGGTGGAAGGCTGCTATAAACGAAGAGATGAAATCGATCAACTTGTAGGAAAGAAATCGCTTGGTTGTAAATGTGTTTATACTGTGAAGTATTAAGTGATGATCGTTACAATCAAGCAATTTAAGGAAAGCTTGGTGGAAAAAGGGTACGCCTAAACTTATGGGGTTGATTATAAAGAGACATTTGCACCGTTTGATAAAATCAACACAGTGCGAGTCTTGTTAAATTTGTATATGAAATTAGATTGTCTATTGTTGCAGGTTGATTTCAAAAACACTTTCCTATATGGAGAGTCGTTTGAAGAAGTTTACATGGAACTAACACCGAATGTATGATACCAGATATGCAAAGTATGAAAGTTTGTAAACTTCATGAGGTGTTATATGGGATGAAATAATCCCCAAGAGCATGGTTCAGAAGATTTACCAAGTCTATGAGAGACTTTGGTTATCGTCAGAGAAATTCAGATTATACTTTATTCTTAAATAAAAGAAAAGGTAAAATCAAAACCCTCATTATATATGTGGATGATATGGTGGTTACAGCAAATGATCCAGAAGAAATGATATCATTACAGAAATACTTTTCTAAGGAAATCCATATAAAAATCTTGGTTCGTTAAAATATTTTCTTGGAATTGAAATGCCTCGATCCGATAAAATAATTTTCTTGTTGCAATGAAAGTATACCTTAGATTTTCTACAAGAAGTTGGCATGTCAGTATGTCAACTAATTCATACACATAAGGAAGAAGAGTTAGAACTATGTATTGATCCTAATCAAATACTCATCAACAAAGGGAGATATCAAAGACTTGGGGAAAATTGATGTATTATCATAAAGAAGTACATATTTTGCTTATGCGTTAGTTGGGTATTATTAGCCAATTTATGCACAATCCTGGAGAGCAAAATATGGATGCAATTATACACATTTCAGGTATCTAAAGTTTGAGCCTGGAATTTAATTCTCTAAAAATAAAGACCATCGAAGAGTTATTGTGTATAATGATGTGAACTATATATGTTGAAGAAATAAATGTCATAAGTTCTATCTCAGGCTACTTTACCTTTGTGGGAGGTAAACTTTGTTACACATAGAAGTAAAAAGCAGAACGTTGTTACTTGTTCAATTGTAGAAACTGAATTAAAAAGTATCAATTGCAAATGACATATGTGAAACATTGTGGTTAAAGTTCCTTTTAGAGGTTTGATATTTTCACTTAAAAACCAATTCCTTTGTATTGCGATAATAAAGTTGCGCAGAATACTGCTCATAAGCCAGTACAAAATGATCGTACTAAGCATGTGGGGAGGTGACAATTTTTGTTTTAATCAAGAAGGAGAAGTTAGACAATAACATTTTGGAGTTACCTTAGATTCGATCAGAAGACCAACTGGTTGATATTCTGACTAAAAAAGATTCTTCTAGAGTGTTTCTGAAGCTTGTTGGCAAACTGGGCATGAGCAACATGTATGCGCCATTTTGAGGGGGAGTGCTAATTTTCAGAAATAATGCAAAACTTAAGAATATTCCGAGACCGAATAAGTAATAAGATTGTGTAGAAGGTTCAAAAAGAAACTCTTTTAGGGATTTTAGGTTCTATATAAACCTTTGTCTTTCTCTAGTGTATTAACTAAGAAAATAAAAAATTAAATCTATAAAATTCTCTCTCATGTGCTAATCTTAATTCTAAGCCTCTTCATCAAGCAAATTCTAACAAGTCTACAACTTCAGATCCTTTAGGAATTGGTGTGATATGATTGGGGTTGAGTTTAAGTGATGTTGATGCATATTGTATTGATTTTTATTTATTTTTTTTGAAATACAGTTCTTAATATTTCAAATCCATCAAAAATAGAAAGATATGCTCAATTTCAACCAACATGAAGAGCATTTCAACAAAGTACTTAATAATGTTTGCATGCATGCGATGTATGAAGCTTATTCGTCGTGTTTGCTATGACCATTAGCAAATGTCGTAAATGATAACTATGTTCGGAAAATATATGTTTTCCAATTACCATTTCCATGAAGTCTAATAATCTCTTATCTTCTCGTGTATATGGCCGTGTTATTTAATTTCTTAATTTATGTTGGCAGGGTTGCTTGTGATGTTATTATATACAAGGAGAATGCACGTATGCAAACTCTTGTCTTTCACTTTACACTCAAAGCTTGTTGAAGTTTTGGGGGAAAAAGGTATACAAATAGCAATGAGAAATTAAAATGTTAAAAAGTAAAAAAATTGACACTCTTGTTTATGTTCGTTGCGCAGATAATTTCAAAGGCTTTTCAAATACATAAAGTTTATCCAAATCCGATATATAGTTCGAAAGATATGATATTTTTAAAATTTTGTTTTGATTATTATAAAAATGATATTTTTTGTAAATACAGGAAAATTGATCCATTGTGGATACAGTGAATCCATGCCATCTGACTAAGGAAACTTTGAAAGAGTGTCAGATTTATTTATTTTTTTGCAATTGTGTATCAAGAGCCATTCATATCATTAGACTGCAATTATACCAAATACGATATACTCTTTGCCAGTCTCTCAAGAAGGAAGGCACAATTATATAACAAATTTTGGTCATTTCTGGAGCAATAATATCTTTGTGTCACATTCAATGAATATATTATTTTTGGTAGTAGTTTTATTTTTTGATTTAAATCTATCACTGTAATTTACTACAACATAAAAACACTTACAAAGTGAAGTGTAATCGGATGTGTTAACTGTGTTAAATTGGTAATCAAAAATCAATAATGTTGAGGTGGTATGTGATAGTGGAAAACGACGACATTCAATAAGTTTGGCTCAGTACTTAAGAAAACCATAAATTCGTTTGGTAACAACTCCTCCACTACTTGTATGCGCTTAGTTAGTCGTTGACTTTTCTCACTTCGGCTAATATGGTTGCTCTGGGGGAGTTCTTGAGATACAATATATGTGATTCCCTGTTAAAGTTTTGTTCCAATGTGACAGTCAAAAATTAAGTACCCAAATCCAGTTAATGCTTTATTTTAATATTATCAAAAGCGTTCAGCGTTGATTTTGTTCCACATGACAACTCTAGCACCATCGATACCAATCTCACGGTAGGTATTATCTTTTTAGTTTGACCTGCATTTATTTTTGTTAACAGCCGAGACACTAAAGCTTGCTGCTTTGTAGTTAATTAACAATCTCTAGATTCTATATATATATGAAGCACTAAAATTTGTTTCACCGCAGTCATCTTTAATATTGTCTGACTTTTGTTTTTCTTTTTATTGGGTGGAAGCAACATTCAAGAGACATGAAATGTAGATTTAGGTATATCAGCTTGAACCAATTTTTTTTTCTCATTTACGAAATTTATGAGAGAGGAAATATATGATTAACTGATAAGCAAACCAAATTAACAAAGCTGCTCTCAAGCTCGTTCTCTCTGTCTGTTCAAAAACATGTAATAAGCAGAATTTTATATCTAAAACATATGTTGTTGTTTCAACAGATCCCAAAGGCTAAGATTATCAGAAGACGCGGAAACGATAATTTTTATGACGCACTATACCAAAACAACAACATCATGCCAATATCAAGATCTTTAGAGTCTAATATTGTAGAAAACATGTTACATCCTTATTCCTTTTATAATTGGGGGTTTTTGAAAACTATTGAAACTGAATATTATGAATTATATGAACTACACTAAACTTAATGTCTCTTTCAATGGCTTTATGTCTTAATTGAATTGATAGTAAAGTGGTCCGTAATCGACAAAGACATGACCATTTTCTTCATCAAGAACTGATAATATCACGTCCATTGGTCCATGAAGTCAATCCACATATCACTACCACTTATTGCCGCACTTGATAACCTCTGTAGTCTCTTTTTCCTGATCCTCTCTAGGAAATTTTATAAACAATCAATTACCTCTTTTGAGTGGTTGAAAACAACCTGCATCACTATTATTTCTTCATCAAAGCAGTTGCTAATTTATCGTTTACAAAAGAAAATCTTAAGTAGAGGAAGAAATACTGTGTGCAAACAATCAAGTGGATGTAAAAAAAGAAAATATTTCCATTAAGAAACAATGTATACACTTTCACTTATTGGTCACACTCTCTAACACCATCTCTTCGGGATCATGTCTTTGGTCTATGTAGTTGTGCATATATTTCACTGCAACTTAATCCATATTGACGTCTGACTGAAAGAAAGAAATTAATTAAGAGTAAAGACAACAAAAACTGAAAAACTCTTACAGAGACTATAATTTGAAAGGAAAATCAATTCACACAAATAAACAGAAGCATGAGATTGAACCAAAATTAAGAGTGTTTATTGATTAAAAGGAAAAACAATAAAAACCAAAATTACAAAGATTAACAACTAACCAAGCTAGAAATGAAGTAAGATTGTATAAAAGAAAAAAAAACTCCTAAGGTACAAATGTATATAATACAGACAATAGACATTGAAAATAAATAAATAAATAGAAAACATAAAGCACCGTTTATAAGTTTTACCAAAGGAGAAGAAAGTAAGGGGAACAATATTTAGGCCTCAAGTAGAAATTTACCTTAATAATGTTTATGTTTCATGAAATGATCATCAATTCTCATCTTTAAGAATCTATAATGGATGGATACTGCCTGCGACCAACTAAAAATAAAACCCTATGATTAACATGATATCTTAATCTTAACCTGAATCATTGGTGCTATCACTTACACCATCATGATCCCTGGAAGGAGTTCATCACTATTAGAAACACGTTCTATTGAATCACTTTTATTATCAATGAATACAGGTTCGAGAAAAACATTTCCAATAGCTACATCAACAACAACAAAGATAATGAGACCATAAAACTTAAACTCAAAATCAATATTACAATTATTTTTGAAAATCCTTTCTTGGAGTTATTTTTAAACATATCTTAAACCACCGTGACATCCATTTGAGAAAAATCAAATGGATCTGTTGTTGGCCTTGACACATTTACTAGTTGTTCATACCCATTATTATAAAAAGGTAAATTCTACTCTACTTGGGACAGTTGTAACATGGGTTCTTTGAATTCTCTATATGTGTAGGATTGTGAAGCCATGCTAGGAGGCGGATGATGAGGAAGCAGACGTCAATCAATACCATTGTTACCCGTACCAAGCTCATCATGGGTATTTGCATGTCTTGTTTCTGTCATCAAAGGTCCGACATTTTTACTTTTCCAAAACCGGTCATATTGCCTTTCATTGACCGTATAATAGTGATCCCCTAGCTCAGGCTCCATACTATCAAATACTGAATCCAACTCCAGAGGATCACATGGGATTACAATTTCCCCAATTACCTGCCTCATACATCTCTCGGCCAAGTACGCAGAAACTCTTGTTCTCAATTCAACATCCTTGAAAAAACTCTCCTTCGAGACAATTGTAATGTAGTATGAAATTCTGGTGGATGACTTTGTGGACTAGCAAGCTCCCATGGGTGTGAAATTACCATACCATTTGTTCTCATGTCAATCTGACTTCGAGCTTCATTGATTGAATATTTGTGAAGATCTCTCTATTCCTTGGCATCTACATTATTATTATGAAATAAACTAATGGCAGGGTGACAATCTAGGTCGGCATCCACTAAGCTTGTCTTCAATACTGGTTGACAGTTACGGAAATAAAAATAGTACCAGAATTATAAAATCATCCACAACCCACCCATATCTCTATTCTCGCAAGAAATCCAAACATCAAGCCATTTATACAAATTACCCAACGCAGGAGTACCCTAATCATAAGTCCCAACATCACACAAATTATCCAACACAACACACCAATGTTTATCAATTCTAGTTGTAGTATCCGCAAACATGAATGAACCGATACACCAAAGCAAAAACATTCTTGTCAATTCCTCGACAATCTCAATGTTGTCCAACTTCTCTGTACTCTTTATGTAATTAGACAATTGAGAGAAAGGTATGACACTTGCCCTTGAATCCCATTTTCTATATTTTATGCCCAGACTTCTTCGAAATTCCAAATGATCTAACACACCACAGAAATATCTATCATCCATAGATTCATATTCTTTTGGTCTATATGTTTCATTTGGAAGTTGTGGAATTGGCTTATCTCCTCTTATTGGAATACCCGTCAATCGATAAAAGTTCAAAGGGGTCAATCTTATCTCAAACTCACGAAAATGAAAAGTTTTTTTCTTCTTCCACCACTTCTCACAGATTGCTGCATTCTCGAAATCAAATTGAAATACAGAAGAAAAACCACAAGTATCACAAAGCAAATTTTCTACCACTATTTTGTAATACTCATTCACATGGCTCCAACTGCTCATAAATTTAAATTTATGTTGTGCATTCAAATTACCATCAAATATATATGTTTTGTTGTACCATGTCTTTTAGATAATGGCTCAAACTTACTCAAATCAATGTTCTCCATAATCTACTAAAGTAAACATAAAAAGATGCACAATCAACAAATGAAAAATCTCAAATTGAATCATATTAACAATATCAATTTCACCACTAGCACCAACAAAAGAAAAATCAGACATATACAAATATCAATTTCATTTATCAAAACAGCCTAAAAAGGTTTCATGACCTAAAAAAATTTCATATCACTTTTGTGCCCAAATCAAACCCTAGAAACATCATTAATTTGAAATTTGAATCAACACTACCATAATACACATTAACCGTCCATACAAGATCATGCTTAACAAAAAATTCATCCAAAACCAGGATCAAAATAAAAAAACATAAAAAAAAAAACAAGTTTTCTTCTTTTTAGAAGAAGAAGGAGGAAGAAACAAGAATGGGGAGAACTCGATCTCCTGTGTAGTTTTAGGATGTTTCTGCTGCGCCAAACCATTTGGCGCATGGCGGTGTATTATACAACGCTATGTTGATTCCATTTTGAATACGATAAAAGAAAGACCCTGAATTAAGGTGACCTGACTAGCTGTGAATCTTGAATTATGAAACATGATAAAAATAAGCCTTGGGGATTTTAGGTTGGTTCCTCAAAGTAAAAGGACACACATTTTTTTGAAGCAGACACGCATTTATATAAAACATAAGGTTTTAAATATTTTTTTTATGTATGCTTAAAATAAACGAAAAATACTTTCGTTAATTTTATTAGGAAAAAAAGATTCCACAAATTAGGGAAAGTTGCACTTTTTTAATATTGGATAAGTATGGTATTTTTACAAATTTATGTAAATATTCTAAATAAAATAAACATACTATTTTTAAAACGTATTCGTTAGATCGATGCTCCCAGTTTATCCAATAATTTAACGGTGCGAGATTTTATGAAAATGTGTAAACACGGTGTAAATACACGAAATAAATTTTCAATCGTATAAACCTAAACATCGACAATCCAACGGCTAGACAGTGCGATCTATGAGAGCCGTCGGCAGGGTAAGTAACAACGACCAACCTAATCCGCACCACATATTCCCCATCAACGCACCATATAGTACCGAATTCCATCCAATATACACGAATGACTTCGCTCTAAGCCAATGAGAGGGTACAGTTATGCTCACCATCCAATGGGGGAGGGTAAGTTCCACCAGTGCTAGTTTTATTCTGGAGTGAAGGATGGTATTGAGTATTAAGGGATAAGTATGGTATTTTTTACAAATTTTTGTAAATATCTCACTCAATGTAGTCCATACCGGATTTCGGTTCGTACCGGTCAAGAGCGATGCACTGGTATGCCAGTATACCGGGGAAATTTTGGTTTCAAATATCGGCGAAATATCGGTCCATATATTTTATACCTATATTTTATGAAAAAATACTTGTTCACATTTTATAACTATAAATATATTTTAACACGTTATAACAAACGTTTTTTCACAAAGTTTAGAAAGAAAAACTAGTACTCATCCAAAATATATAGATCCATAGATTCCATACAAAGTTCAAACTGGAAACACAAGAGAAACAGGAACAACTTCAAAGTTCATCGTCTAAAATGCTAATTAAACAAGGATATTACAATTATAATCAAGATCATTAGATTAATTATAGATATTATCATATGCATATACAATTCTAAAATACCATAAAAAAATATAAGTAACAATTGAGAACCCTAAAACAAGGATAATTTTTTTTTTATTATTATTTCTTTTCTTTTGATTTTTTTTTTATTTTAAAAATAAAATAAAATAAATATCGGCCGGCCGTACCGGTCAAACCGGTACGGTCCATACCGGCCGATTTTTTCAGTCAAATACCGTTCACCGGTATACCAGATTTCGTCTCGCTTGCACTCCGAAATCGGTAAAACCGGCCGGTATGACTACATTCATCTCACTATAATAATGTAAAAGTCCTATTTTGATTGGAGAGTACATGGACCCTAAAATGACTAAAATACCCCGTCAAAAATATTTATTCAGGAGAAACATATAGGTCTTTTCGATATTTTCCTTTTTCCAAATGTCTAAAGTCAAATTCAATTCAAATCGATTCGAACAACTTGAAAAATCATAAACCTCACTGGAAAATCAAAAATTCCAGCAAAAAGAAGAAATTATGGGTTTATATCTTTCAAGTATACTATTCTAATATTTGGGTTAGCTCCATTTTCGATTTGCTTCACAATTTTTTTCTGGCAAGTGGTTGAGTATTTGAACCCTAATTTGAAACCTAATACTTACATAGCTGCTTCATAAGAAACAAGCATTGACATTAACCGATGCTGCAGCTGATAGAATTCGTCATCTTCTACAACAGAGACAACGTCAATTTCTACACTTACATGTTCAACAACATTCACAATCACCAAGTACATACATGCTTCAATTCAATTTCTTTTTCTTTTCTTTTTGCAAATCCGCTCCATATGTATTCATTTTTCTCTTTCAATTTGATTTGTTGTTGTGATTTTGATGAAGATTAGGATTCATTGAGATGTTATCAATTAAAAATATATTCTTAAACTCTATCTATTTGTAAAAATGCTTGAGAGGAAAAATGATGTCCAATTTGTAATTTTGTTTTTCTTGCTAACTTCATGCTCAGTCATAAGTTATTGTCTGAAGAATTTCCCGTGAACAAAATACATTGAGATATTTGAGTAAGATTATGTTCAAGTGTTTGCTTTGAGTTAGGTTCTTAAGGGCAACTGCAGTTGGCGAGGGGAGTAAAGAGTAAAGATTAAATTTACTCTTCCCTCGCCCAAATTCAACCGCAACAGGCGAGTGTTTATAGTTTTGGGGCGATTAAACATACAATACCAGAGGATTTTTTGTCTCAAAATCATATATACTCGCACTCTCTCGTACAAGAACGTTAACATAAAACGCTTCGTTAAGAAAGCGTTTCAAAACACGGACGTTTGGTTAGAGAAGCGTTTGATGAGACGCTTGGGCAGAGAAGCGTATGATTTAACGCTTACTTAAGAGAACGCTGGTGTGCCCAAACGCAAGCTAGAGGAACGTCTCACCAAACGTCCACTTAGGAAGACGTTTCAATTCCAAACGTCCAATTAGGAAGACGCCTAGTCCCGGCGCTCACCCAAGACGACGCCTAGTCACGCAACGCTGCTCCAGATAGACGTCCAGTTTCCAAACGCTGCTCCAGATAGACGTCTGAATTGGACGCTCCTCCAGCTAGGCGTTGCAACAAAACGTCCCCCTACACGAGCGTTTTGTTACCGTTGTATTGTATAACGTTGTAAAATGTAACCGTTGAACGGCTATTAAATCCTTAATGTATATAAACGAGTTGCCGTAGTATGTTTCATCTCCACAACAATATTTCATAATTCAGTTACAACAAATAAAGAAATTTCTAAGGTTTTCAAATTTTTGTTCATTCCAATTTGTTTGTAATCACTTTCATTAATGGGTCCAAATCCAAGAGGTCCAAATTTTACTGTTAATGAAGATATAACCATGTGTAGGATTCATTTATCAATATCTCAAGATTGTAGTGTTGGTACCGATCAATCAGAAGACAAATTATGGTCTCGCATCAAAGCTGGAATGAAGGAAGTTATACCTTCAATGGCTGATCGGAGTTGGACCTCTATTCAGAAACGCTTTCAGGGAATAAGTAAAGAGGTGGCTCTTTACTCTGCAAAGGAGGCAGAAGTGGAACGTGAACACCATACTGGATGGGCCCCAGAAACAAAGGTCTTTGAAGACTTAAATTTTATGCACTGCCTTTTTAAAGTTTTGAATTGTATATGATGCACTAACTATTTTTCTGAATAACAATAAACAGAGTGTAGAAGTAAGGAGGCTATTCAAGGAAGCTAATGGTGGGAAACTATTTAAGCACGAAGAGTGCTACGCAATTATGTTAGAAAATATTAAATATTCAAGACGATCAACACAAGTTTTCGATTTATCACAAGCCGAAGAAGATTCAGAGTACTCGAAATAGACCTTCATCAAGCCAAGGCCAATGGAGTGGATACGAAGAAATATGAGATATACCTAACACGTATCCCCGTCCAATGGGAAAAAAAGAGGCTCAACGTTTGAAGCTAACAGGGAAAGCAAAATCCAGTGCCCAAGCCGATGCATTGTACACAATTATTAACAACCAAAAAAACTTCAATAACAGTTATATGGAAAATGCTAAAATGAAGAATGATCAGAGAGAAGCCGAGTTTACAGCAAAAGAGGAGTATCATATTATGATGACGCACGTCTCCCATTTGGATGCCGCAACCAAAGAGTGGAATTAAATTAGGAAGCAAGAAATTTTACAGAAAAGAAGAGAATCTCGTCTTGGTTACACCGTATAAAACTTTGAGTGTAATTTTTCCGACTATTAATGAAAATTCTAACTTTTGAGTCCTGAGATTGATTGTCACTTAGAGCAACTAGAACAGAACACAACTTTACATTAACATATCTCATTTTCACATGAGTAGCGGTTGCACTTAGCACGTGCAAGATGGTTGTTGTAAGTTGACAAGTTAATGCAAGGAATTGACAATATCCAGACCACATTTCAATGTAAAAATCAGTTTTCAACATTGTCAGAGATATTATAAAAAGTAAGTTGACAAGGCAATGACAGGAATTAAACTAAACATTCATATTAAGATTAAAAGTAATACAAAGGTTCAACACTTAGCATGTGCAACATGCCTTTAAACCACTAAGTGCCCCTAGTGGCCCAGTGGTGTCTCGGGAGGGTTTACAAGAGATATACCCACAAAACCTAGCCGAATGGTTTACTAATTTTTCATACTTCACCGAAATCCGACCATAAATGTTCGATCAAGTCATTTTGTAATCGAATATGCGTTTCTTTGCTATGTACTGCAACTCGGCGTTGGTGAGTTGACATCCTCGACAGTTCTGCAGTTTGTTGACGGGATATATTAACCGGTGCGTGGTAGCACCCTTGATCATATTCATGTGGCCAATCACCGGGTTGACGTTCATCCTCCACAATCATATTATGGAGAATAATAACCGTTTCATTATATATGCTAGTGCGTCCATATTCCACATTCTAGCTGGTTGTTTAACGATTGCAAATTGGTTTTGCAGTACCCCAAATCCTCGCTCAACATCTTTTCGGCAGCCCTCTTGCATAGTTGAGAATTTGCGTTTCTTTGCCGAATCTGGATGCTTGATCGACATAATAGTGGTTGCTATCTCTAGGTATATCCCATCACCGAGATAGTACCCCATATCATATTGGTTCCCATTAACCTCGAAGTTCACAGGTGGTGTTTTACCTCTGATTAGGTTCTTAAAAATATAAGAACGGTTCATTACATTTATATCGTTGTTGGAACCAGGCATACCAAAAAAAAACATGCCAAAACCAAAGATCTTGTGAAACCACTGCTTCCAATACAATACTTTCATCGCCTTTGTAGGCAGTATAGGCACCAGATTCGGCTGATGGACATCTATCCCATTTCTAATGCATACAATCCATACTGCCTAGCATCCCAGGAAATCCCCTAGCTTTGTTCTGGTTAAGCAGCAGTTCTACATCCGCAGTAGTTGGGTTCCGCAAATACCGTTCCTCATATAAATGCAGTATCGTCAAACAAAACCGTCGTGTTGCCTCAAGAACCGTGGTTTCTCCGATGCGTAAGTACTCATCTATTGCATCCCCGCAGATCCATAAGCCAGCATTCGAATTGCAGCCGTAATTTTCACGTGTGGGGTTAATCCTAGGCGCCCGGCCGCATCCTGTTTTTGAACGAAATAAGGATTAACTGCTACTATATCCTGCAAGATACGGTTGAACAATTGTCTTTTCATTCAAAATCTTCTACGAAAAACATTGGGAGGAAAAGTCGGGTTTCTTGAAAAGTAATCTGTCCATAGTTGTCTAGCTCCATCCTCACGCTTTCTTTGTATTTCGATCCGAGTACGTGGCCAGTCAATGTATGAAGCGACCAATCCTAAATTTAGTGCTTGGTCATTTTGGTTAATCGGAAATGCTTCTTCGTCTGATGAGGAAGTGGTGTTATTACTATCATCATTAGATGTCGAAGATAGGGTTAACTGATTAGGAGGAATATAAGAAGAGGAATTAGAAGCAACATAAAACATGTTGCAGTTTTGATAACCTGCCATTGAAAGGGGAAGGAAGTATGTTTTTGGGAGGTTGCTAGTTTTATGGTGTTTAGATGTTCTGGGTTGGTTTGTAGTTGTTGATGTGGTTTC
>JAJJMC010012328.1:1830523-1842716 GCA_023531435.1 Papaver californicum
AAAAACCGGTCCCATCCTGCCCTTTCAATAATAAATTTTGCTCTTTCACAGCTTTTGGTTATAGCTTTATAGGCTTGTAGGACCGATTTCAGAGACCCATGATGCATATATTTGGTTTTTGGGTCTGCTCTCGAACTCATTGCTGGAAGCGTGACCTTCATCATCTTCCACCATACTGTAATTTGCTAAACCAAAATCATCATTCACTCTTTCGGCAGTGCTGCCATCTGGTACATCCTGCGTTGTTCGGGCTTTCTTGTTCTTTTTTTTCCGACCAACGATTCGGGAAGCGACATTTCTCAACATCTATACAAAATCAATTTTTTTCAAACACAGTTGACCAAAAATATAACTGCACATTTATCCATAAATCAACAACAATACATATTACAGTTCAAACAAAGCTATAGATACACAATACATATTACAGAGACATACTTAGCAATTGGCATAAAACACACAAATTTCACATTCGGATGGATAAGTTTACCAATTTCAGAATATCAAAGAATTTCGAGACAACTCAATGTCTAAAATGTATCTAGAAAATTAGTTGTTCGGCAATAATCAGGTTGCGCTATATAGTGTACTGTTCAGCTCAATGGGTGAAACATTGTATGTGTTCGAATCAGGAATTACTCAAGCAGACAATAATGATGAAAATGTTAATCAAAACTGGATATAGTGCAAAAAGATGACTGTTTTAAGCAATTTGTAAAATCATAAACCCTCGAATGATCTCCTTTTGCCATAGATAGGTATAAATTCGGTGCAATAATAAAGAGGTTGTCATACATAACATCTTAACTTCCCTGATAAGAGAAAGATTGTTTAACTTGTCGCGGCACAATGATGTTCTCATTTTCAGCTCAAAAGTAATTTTAATCATGTAAATGTTCGCGGCACAATGATGTTCTAATTTTAATTATGTACAGCCGCTTAGGCGAAACCCTAAATGTGCATTTAAACAACGAATAAAAGCTAAAACAAGGAATAAAAAGACTGAGATAAAGAAATTATTACCGTGTTAAACCAGATTTTAACCAGAATCTCCTTCACAGTTGATTTTCCTCTAGCTGCCGTCTGTTGAGTAGAGGAGCGTTTTTGAAATGGTAGAGGCGAAGCAAATGGGAGAGCGTTTATATACAGAAGAAACCCTAACCGTGCACGAACGGACGCTCACCTTGAATGCACTGGACGCTCACCTAGGAAACACAGACGCTCCTCTACAAGGACGTCTATACCAAAACGCTCTCCCAGTTGGACGTCCACTGGGCGCTCTTTCTAGTGGGCGTCCGTGAAACGCTTCTATGGGTGGACGTTCTGTGAGTGGACGCTATTCTAGATGGACTTCTGGCATTGAGGCGTTTACTAGGAACATCGTTTATCACTAAACGTCCATGCAGTACAACGCACAATTTTTAGACGTTCATCCAATACAACGCTGGTACAATAGACGCTTATCAGTGTCGACGTTAAACATACGTCCACCCACAGTAGCGTAACAACATGTAAACGCTCATGTATAGTTGCGTCTGCTTCCAGAATATGAAACACTCACATGAAGGGGCGTCCGAAAAGATACGTCTTCATAGAGGAACGTCCGTGTCAACTCACGTTCTTCTATAACAGCGTTTTACAACAGACGTCATTTTAGTTGGACGTGCGATCATATTTATTCCAGAAACCGTTATAGAAAAAAAGAAAAAAGACTAACTTTTTTTTGTTTTTATTCTTTGGAACACTCGCGTTGTTGGAGTTGCCCTATGAAGATCTCACATTGACCATTTATACTAATTGTTTATGTTCCTTCATCAATTAATAATGGAGTGGTGGAATAAAATGATGCTTTCATTGAAAAGAGTCTGGTTTCACCTTGCTGCTTGCCTTGGCATCCGTAAAAACGCATAGTAAGTGGTCCATTGTATAAGAAAAAGTTGAGTAAAGAAAAAAGATTATTCATGAGATCCAATTCCTGTCCCGTTTGCTAATTACAACACCGTTTTGAAAGCCATAGACCATCATATTCATAAAACAAAATATATTCTGTGTGTTTTGTAAATTTTGGGGTAAATAATGTTTGTTTTTGTTGTTGTAGGTAATAAAAACAGGGTTATTGAAGCTGAAACATGATGCGAGGATGTGTGAGTACGAAGATGTACATGTCTGCTTAGTTCTCTAAATGTCACAACCAAAGTTAAAGGAATCTCATTACCAATTAGAGCCATGGCGATCCAAGTCTCTAAATCCCCCAATAGTCCAACACTGAGTACATCAGTATGATATGACATGCTTTTCTGTAATTTTCTTCGTGTATATCTAAATGGATTCTGTTAGTTATCACATTTTCCTAGCATAAAAAAAAATGAAAGTCTATTATAGTTAGATGTCTATTAAAGCTTGGTCAATATTTAGGCATCCAAGGATTGCAACTAATCGGGGAGCATACATCCCAAACTGATTTTGTCGGAGGTGAGTCTAAAAGCTCGGAACCTGATAACTCGATAAGGTCGTCGGCCTCTACAAGCAGGTATTATTGTTTGGTAGTGCATTAAGAGACTGTTCGTAGTACATTTTGTTGGACTCCTATGAACTTTTAGTTATGTTTTATTAGTTTCAGTTTGAAAATTTATGCTATAATTCTTGCTTATTTTAGATGAAGCAGTACAACGCTTTTAGACAATTTGATATCCTTGAACAATGTGATCAGAATATTGAAGGCAGTGCTCTTTTGAATATGCTTCCTTTATATCAGCCAGAAACTGTTCTAGGAGCACAATGATGCTGACCTTTGGGAGCCACTATCCGAAGGAAGTTATGAAAAGAAACTCTTTGGGTCTTGATGTTGAGACAAATGCTCGAACTTCTTAAAATTAAATGGCATATACTGTTCATTAACTTGATTCTCGAATATTAATATCTTCTCTAACATCTTTCATAAATATTAGTTGTAATATATTTAGTACTAATCAAAGACCAACATGAAATGCATATGTGCCTATGTGGAAGTCTTTATGCAGTATTTTCCCGGGTTCGAGCCCGTCAATCTCGGCCTAGGATCTGATAAATCCATTCAACTCTTTCTTTTTCGGCAGGAACAGTTTTGGACGGTAAAAGCATTTGGTTCACCCGGCAGGCACATCGTGCGTAAGGTTTTACTAGTTCTAAATGAAATAAACATACTATTTTTAAAACATACTCGTTAGATCGATGCTCCCAGTTTACCAAAAAATTTAACGGTACTAGATTTTATAAAAATGTGTAAACCCAGTGTAAACACACGAAATAAATTTTCAACCGTTCAAACCTAAACATCGACAATCTAACGGCTAGACAGTGCAATCTATGAAAGTCATCCGCAGAATAAGTAACAACAGCCTATCTAATCCGCACCACACATTCCTCCATCAACGCATCATATAGTACCGATTTCCATCCAATATACACAAATGTCTTTGCTCTAAGTCAATGGAAGGGTGCAGTTACGCTCACCAGCCAATGAGGGAAAGATAAGTTTTACCAATGTTAGTTTTATTCTGGAGTGGGGGATGATATTTTTTTAAAATACGAAAAAATTAATCCAACAGCTGATTTTTTAAGAAAATCCAACTAATGTAGTTAGTTCACGATGAGAAAATAATTTTTATATTATATCCTATGATTGAATTTTAAATTCGGAAAATCTAATGGTTAAATTTTATGGATATTAGAAATTAGTTAGTACTGTATTTTTTTATTTGTGTTAAAAGTGAGAGATATAGGATATGGATCCTTTAAAATTATAATCGATCCAATAGTGTAATACTGTATAAGGAAGGGTAAGCTTCGGTAACCCATAATTTCGTCAATACTACATCGGTGTTAATATGAAAGAAGAATTTACATGGCATGCAATTCGTAACGACTGTCGTTTCACATTTCTTATCACCCACCCATAACCCAATATGCAAACTGACACAGTATCTATGGAAAATCTTATTATGTGCCTCTCTCATCTGTAGCCCATGAGTTACAACTTGTAGTTCTCAATTCAGAACAGAAAAAAATAAAAAATAAAATCTGTGGATGGCAACCACATGGTGTGCTGTGTTCAAGGCTTCCCTGGTGTATTACTCCTTCGGACGCTCATGTAATGCCTATGAATATGATTATCATATCCACGTTTTAAAACATTTGATTTGGTACGAATATCATAATAATAGACATTTAATTTGGTGTATGGTAATACTAGCAGTCCCATAACCATTGCCATTTGTATGGCTCATGTAATGCCCATTGCCCACTATAATAATATCAAATTTATAAACATTCATATGATGCAACTGACTAATGCTTTAGATCATTTTCATTTTTACAGTGGGAGATATTTCTTCATTTTTATGAGAAAGCCAAATTGGAGGAGGTTACTGCTAGAATGAGATCCAAGTTATAACGACTTAATACCCCTTTTTTTTTTAAACGCCAAAAATTAATAATGTTAGCTTTGAAGAGATCGTGATAGGGAGAGATACTGGACGGACGGACGGCCGTGAAATTGAAGTATCATTACTTTGGAGACAAAATATTTAATTAATTAGTAATAAATAAATAATCATCTTTCTTTGATTTTAATCTATCTCTCCAATTCTTATTTGTTTACCTAACACACACAAAAGCACAACCGACTCTTTAAAAATGGCGGAAAATTCGAAGGAGAAGAAAAAAACACTCTTTTTAACTTTGGAGAATTCTGAGCTGTCAGTCTCGAACTCTCGATAGAAAACCCTGGATTTTCATATATCTCTTCTTGTCTTTACTGTAACAGTTAAAATTTATAGTTAACAAATATATTGGTCACTCAATTATGTTGCCTTGGTTCCATTTGAGGTTTCGATCGAGAAGTTAATGAGTTTGGTTTGTGGAGGTGGAGAGACTTCTTGTGGGTATGAGCTGGAGTTTTCTCTGTATTATTTAATTTTGATTTTCCTTGGAGATTCAAAATTTTCAAGCGCTGGAAATTAGGTTTTCTTGATTTATGAAAAAATATGTCATGATTATTTTGATTGTCTAAATCTTAATATTCTTTGAAGTGTTTGCAGAATTTCAATGTTAACAAGTATTAGATTTTGCGTTCATGATTTAAGGGTTTAGAGGAAGATAGTGGAGATTCGTTCACGATGGAAAAACAAGAGATACAAAATCAACGAGTGAATACCAGTGTACGTTTGCCGGAACCAGATAATTCAGTTGCGACAACTGAGACTGTGGTTAGATCCGAAAAAGGGGAAAGTGTTAATGTTGAAGATAGAAGAGATTGTAGAGTGAAAGATAATGTAGTAGAGATGAGTAAATTATCGGCGGAGAAACTTAAAGCTAAGGTTTCTGAACCTGAAAAACATAACTGTGTTGTTATTGATATAAATAATCATAATCATAATAATGATTGTGGAACATTGGAAGAAGTAGATAGTAAAGATGGAGAACGTGTATGTAGAATTTGTCATTTGAGTAGTGATCGTCCATCTGATGCGACCTCGGAATTAATTCAACTTGGGTGTGATTGTAAAGATGAACTTGGAATCTCTCATCGACATTGTGCTGAGGCTTGGTTTAAGCTGAAAGGAAACAGGTAACTCTGTAGTTGCTTCATTTATGTTATTCTTTTGTTGTGTGAACGTTGATATTGCTTAATTTTTGTTGGTTGAAAATGAATGTTTGATAATTTGGTTGCATCTTCTAAGGTTTGTCATTGTGTTGTTTATGAGAAATTAATTGAATTTGCATCATCATGTTAAGACAAAAAGTTGAACTTATAATTTTGGTTCTGGAAACTACTAATCTTAGGTCATAACTACTTAAGATGCTTAAGTTGCGATTCTTATTTTGTTTTGTTTACAAATGAGTGATTGAATTCCTTTGACGAGATAAACAATGCTTCCAAGACGCTAGCTTTTGGAGGCTGCAAATTGGAACTATTTAGGATTGTGAGTGTACCACAATGGTCATTTGTTATGAGTCATAAGTGATTGAATTCCTTCAACGAGATAACAATGCTTCCAAGACACTAGCTTTTGGAGGTTGCAAATCGGAACTATTTAGGATTGTGAGTGTACCACAATGGTCATTTGTTATGAGTCATGACTGTTTAACTTTCTTCCATAAAGCTCTTTTTTTGAGCTGGACCTGTTTCGCTTGTTTTAATTTCCATTTGTCTAACCCAGTCTTGGGACTGATGTTGACACCAGAAGTTAAAAATGAAACTTTAGAAGCTCCAAGGCCAAGGCTGGCTACTTAGCTATCAACAATTTAGGACTGTTACAATTGAGAATTGACTTGTTTCTGTTCATTACCTAGTTATATGCAAATGTTCACCTCTACCCCAGGCAAGCCCCATAAAAGTTTCCTATCTAACATGGACAAATACATATTCTAGGATAATATGAGTTGTAGAGAGTAGTCAGTTCCATGGAAAAGATACACTAACAATAAGGTAAATCTCAGACTACATTGACTTGAGACGTAATTATTCTCAAGTTTCCTTTTCTTTTTTTGGAAGCTAAATCAGGTTCAATCTCAGAAAAGGGTAAATCTTGTTATAACAGTGAAAGGTTTTATAAAAAGTCAATTAGGTCTTTCAGATCAAAAACAATACTGGCCGATATGAGTTGAAAGTTTGGTTTGATGGCATTATTAGTGTATCATTATCGCTATGAAAATAGTCAGGATTATGTTGCTTTAGAATCATCTTTTTATGGGAACTAGGAACACATGCAAAAGCATGTTTATACCTACCTAGAAATGCATTGTTACAACATGAACTGAAGAGGGAAAGCCTACGGTCATTGGCCCATTATTAACTCGATGGGCTGTGACAAGAAACAAGAAAGCACGTACACATTAGATTCCAGTTTCTTTGGTTCCCAATTCACTGTCAAGCTTATCACAGAAAATACTTTACGTGTCGGTTACCATATGAATACTGGTACAACTAATGCAGGCAAATAGTTTTAAATTTCACGACTAGTGAAAATGTTTACTGTTTATGCAGAAAGCTTGACCTGTGAGGTGGTCAACTTGGAGTATTTTACGTTAGGCGAAACCCATGGTACAGCCTATTAATGACACAAAAGATTATTACTTATAAGGCCTATTTACCAACCAGGGTGGTCTTAACCAATTTCTATTTCTTCTATATGTTGGTCTAGAACATGAGGACTTAGTTGATTTCTCTAACATGGAGCTCTGTCTGTTGGAATTCTGAGTACAATAACCAAACAACTTGTAATAATTTTTGTGCACTTTGTAAGGATACCTGTGCAAAGGATTTCTGATCTAAAAATTCGATTAGATGCCTTCATCTAAAGTTGGGCCACCAAACCCAATTACACCTGTGAGTGTTTTTTTACCTCAAATATGTGTAGGTTTTTATTCACTGGTCATGATAAGTGGACTTTTTTCTTAGGGAATTTATCCATTGCTCATACTTCCTAATCTCTAAGTTTCTGTGTCCAAAGGGTATTATACATCCATGACCATAGACATCTTACTATAGACAGTATCTCGATCCACATATCCAGAATAATTAACAAATAAAGGTACAAATGTGACATATTTTTCCAATGGTTAATTGGATGTTACTTTTTCGGAATGCAGTGTTATATGTATGTCCCTGCCAACAACAAAGAAAAAGAACCATAGAGGTCATCCATTTTCTTTCATTTTGTGTGGCGTAAATATATATGACGGGGATTAGCTTTCGTATCACAAAGATTTGGATTGTCTATTACGACCATTGGCTGCATTAAAAGTGAAGATACTATAATGTTTAACCATATTTTCTGCTTTATTGGTAGTGTGTTTCCCTTATACATGGACTACAAGCATTTTTTTATTTTCCAATATCTAAAGCAAAGTTGAAGTAATCCTCATTAATTGTCAGAGAGAAAATTATTTGCATTGAAGTTCCTCAGATGTTGACACGTGAACTTGTTTGGAATGTCTTCTGTTCCTTTTTAATTTGAGCAGAAGTTGTGAAATCTGTGGTGAGGCTGCAAAAAATATCACTGGTGCGTGGGACAACAGATTCATGGAGGAGTGGAATGAGAGGAGAGTAGATGGTCCCAGCGGTGAGTCCTCTGAAAGGAGATGGGGGTTCTGGCGAGGACAACCATTCTGTAACTTCCTAATGGCTTGCCTGGTAATGGCCTTTGTACTCCCATGGTTTTTCCGTGTAAATATGTTTTGATATGACCATAACAGATTCAGCTTAGACGAAGCACATACGATCCACATACTTGCACATGAGTAAAATCATATGGGTCTAAATCAATGTGAACCTGGATAGTAAGCAACATGTATGATTTATGTTGGTTATAATGTGAATCGCCTAATCTTTCACCATCCAATCAAAACCCTTATACCAAGGATTAAGAATGGGGATTAGAAGGCAAGAATTTATTGACAGGTATATTTCAAAAGTAGTGGCAATGATAATGTCTGGTGCGGTGATGTTGGTGAAGTGTGATAAGATATAAGTGTGTACGAATGTTCTTAAAAGTAGCTAGGATTGGTAATACTCATCTCTGTGTGACATCTTTTCACCTCTTTGTACTACTATTCATACATGTCACTGATTGTTCTTTTGTGGGGAACTCAGGAAATGCATATGTTGATTGCACGTTTAGGCATATAAATTTGGTGTTTATATTGTATATAATAGAAAGAATTCTCTACCCATTCTCTTTACATTTCCTGATATGGCCTCTAAATTAATCTGGTCATGTAAAAAGTTCCCTACTGGCTACTGCACAAGGGCCAGAGTTAACTTCAAAATCACTAATATTGCCTTACTGCTGTCCATGTATAGTTATCATATATAATGAGCGTTACCAAAAGCAGCATGATTAGAGCAACTGCAGTCATTGATTAAATCCCAGATCAAAGATTAAATTTGATCGATGATCGGTGAATTCGTCCCACAGCTGTGCGATTAGATATAGGATTTAATCGACGAAAATCACTGTTCAGGATTAAAAGTGATCGTTGATCGACGAGTAAAAGTTATAGTCGAGCGAAACTCTATTGTATCGATTGTGGACAAACGACGGACCAACATTTGCTTAAAAACACGGGCGAAGAGTTGACATTTCGCTAATTCAAGCGGGATACTAATGTTTCGCTTGCTGCGATGAGAACCCAGCAGCTCGCATACACATAAGCGAATAGTTGATATTTCTCCCAAAACTACTGAACACGGGCGAGAGTGCAAGCCGTCGCTTGGAGTTAGGCGAGATGCTAAGGCGTCGCTTGGAGTTGGGCGAGATGCTAATGGCATTTTACTAAACTCATTCATTGTGTATTTGAAAATTCTAAAGTCGTTCTTATTTAATAAGTTTGGAAATCAATTAGAATTATGACGCCATCAAAACCACGAGGTCCAAATTTTTCGTCTTTTGAAGATGTTACGATGTGTACAATTCATTTGTCAATTTCTCAAGATTGTAGCATTGGTACCGATCAACGTGAAGAACAATTATGGTCACGTATACTATGTCGGATGAAAGAAGCTATACCTTCTATGCCAGCACGTACTTGGACCTCCCTTCAGAAACGATTTCAAATTATAGGTAAAGATGTGGCGCTTATGTCTGCAAAGGAGGCTGAAGTAGAAAGGGAACATCATACTGGATGGGGCCCCGAAAATAGGGTACTACTCATTTAATTATGCTTATTACATTAATCTATATGATTGTATATCCTTTAACAGATTGAATTGAAACACCAGATTGCAGAAGTACGTAGGCTTTTCAATGAAGGAACTGGTCGAAGTTTTAAGCATGAAGATTGCTACACAGTTATGTTAGATAATATTAAATATTCCAGAAGGTCGACAGCTGTTTTCGATTCATCACAACCAGAGTCTGATTACGACAACGAATCTCTGGACGTACAGGATTCGTCAGACTTAAGCCTAGATGGTCCCAGTTCCTATGAAGACCTTGGAGATATCCCTAACACATTAATCCGTCCGATGGGGAAAAAAGAGGCGAAACGACAGAAGACAAAGGGGAAGGCAAAATTTACCGAACAACATGAAATGATGCAGAATATTTATAGAGAGCAACAAAACTTCGACGCCAAATATACGGAACAAAGAGAAATGAAGATAGCACAAAGAGAATCTGAGTTTGCAGCAAAATTAGATTATTCAAAGGCAAAGTTTGCAGCAACACAAGCTAGGCAAGAAGCAGAAGAGGAATTTCGTATAATGACGATGGATATGTCCCAAATGGATGATGTATCAAGACAGTACATCGAACTTAGGAAGGGAGAAATTTTGAAGAAAAGATTAAACCAATCATAGAGGCCATTATTATTTACCATTGTCATATTAAGTTTGAAGTTTGATGAATTTATTTAGAATTTTCAGTTTAGTTTTTAATCAATAAATTTTTATGTTTTTAACGTCTCCTAATTTAAATTAAAAATTAAATTTAGAATTATTTTTTAGTCTAGATGGACTCGAAAGAACAATTAAAATATAACGCGACTAATAAGTAAAGATAAGATGACTCTCGCTTTAATCGCGGGTACACTAACAACAGATTTACCCCCAAAGCACATATAAAAGTTCACTCTTCCCCAACAGATGACCATATGTGTTCGATCAAGTCATTTCTCAAACGAACCCCAGTTTGTTTATCAAATACTGTACGTCTGCGTTGGTCCTTCACCATTCTAGAAAGTTGAGCAGTGTTGTCCCTTGAAATAACAACTGGAGCACCGTGGCTGCGTTGCTCATACTCATGCGGCCAATCACCGGGTATACGTTCATCCTCCACTATCATATTATGTAGAATAATGACAGTTTTCATTATATATGCTAACACGTCCGGATTCCACATTCTTGCGGGTTGTTTGATGATTGCAAATTGATTTTGTAGTACCTCGAACCCCCGTTCTACTTCTTTTCGACAACCTTCCTGCATAACTGAAAATTTCTGTTTCTTTTGGGAATCTGGATGTTTAATCGTAGTCACAATAGTTGCTGTCTGTGGGTATATTCCATCCCCAAGATAATACCCCATATTGTATAGATTTCCATTGACTGAAAAGTTTAATGCCGGTGCTTTACCGTTGATAAGCTTTTTGAAGATATACGAACGGTTCATCACATTGATATCATTGTTTGAACCCGGCATTACCAAAAAATGCATGCCAAAACCAAAGATCATACGACACCACTGCCTCCAGGATAATATTTTCGCTACCCTTGTACGCGGTATAAGCCCCTGATTCAGCCGAAGGGCATTTGTCCCATTTCCAATGCATATAATCAACACTACCAAGCATCCCTGGAAATCCCCTTTTTTGGTTCTCATCAAGAAGGAGTTCAACATCACGCCGAGTTGGTGTCCGCAAATATTCAGCCTCGTACAATTGGACTATCACCCTGCAAAATCTACGAGTTGCTTCCAAAACTGTAGTTTCCCCAATACGTAAATACTCATCGATTGCATCCGCGGCACATCCGTAAGCTAACATTCGAATGGATGTAGTAATTTTTTGGTGCGGGGTTAATCCTAGAACACCACAAGCATCTCTTTTTTGAATAATTCTCGACGCATTCTGAATCTTCTACGAAATACATTTGGCGGAAACTTCGGGTTTCTGCAAAAATAATCTCTCCATAGACCTTTGGCACCTACTTCACGTTGTCTTGGTATTTGTGTACGTGTATGTGGAACGTTCATATTTGAAACCATTAAACCAGCACTGACTGCTAGGTTATTACAGTTCAATGCAAGTGAACTTTCATCTGATGAGTAATAACTATTGTTATCTTCATCGTCTAATGAAGCAAAAGAAGAAGAAGTAAAAGAAACATAATGAGGAAAAATAGAAGAGGAACCATAGTGGTCTATGTTATTTTGAGAGTTTGCCATTTTTTTGTTTTTGCAAAATTTTGAGTAAGAGATAATGATATTCTTGGTTTGTATTGATGGAGAAGCCAGTGCGGTAATTTATAATAGAAGAGAAAAATTCAATTTTGAATATTGATATGACCAGACCCGGTCCACATTTCAATGGAAAAATCAGCTTTGCACATTGTCAGGGATATTAATTGTAAGTTGACAAGGCAATGAAAGGAATTGACAATACACCGTCGACATTTCAATGCAAAAATCAGTTTTCAACATTGTCAGAGATATTT
>JAJJMC010012328.1:1842726-1891356 GCA_023531435.1 Papaver californicum
CGACATTTCAATGCAAAAATCAGTTTTCAACATTGTCAGAGATATTTATTGTAAGTTGACAAGGCAATGAAAGGAATCGACAGTACACCGTCCACATTTAATACAAAAATCAGTTTTCAACATTGTCAGAGATATTTATTGTAAGTTGACAACCCAATGCAAGGAATTGACAATACACGGTCACCACTTCACAGAAAAACCAACTTTGAACATTGTCAGACATACTTAATTTTTTTAAAATATCCTTTCATTGAATTAAAAATGCATACATTAAAAAGGGAATACATTAAAGTAAATACAATATTTTAAATCAGTAGATTAAACTTAAACACTTACGGAAACTTATAATGAAACCTTAAGCATTAGTTTGTAGGAAGAAGGAGACGACTTTCCTCACTTCCTGGTAGAATAATCAACACAAAAGGATTGTATTCTTCCATCACCCTAAGGATGTCGAAATGAGGTTTGTACATGAAATCAGAATGTTTCCATCTGGTCCATTCCTCCAGAGATCTGGCAACAACTTCATCATCAGTTTCATTCCTAATTTTTCTTTCCTTCACCTTCGCAGTTAAAGAAGAAAATTCTAGTACTTCCTTTGTAATTTCCACATAAAGACAGAAAAGGCCTGCTTTGTTCCGGTTGTTGGGATTACCGGTTTCGTTTCAAAAGTTCGCATGTGTACGTTCCAACCATCCCATGCTCATAGAACCATTAATCCGACGTTCCTGACCCCTTGCTGGATAATATAATATTATGTTTCCACATATGGATAAATCTTCTTCTAGAGTAAAATTGCTTGCATTAAGGGTAAAATTTTCGTAACCAGACATTGAAAACTAAAATATGGGAATAATGAAATGAGGATGATAGCTATAAAATTTTATTTATAGTGGTCTCAAATACAAATTATAACCGTTGATAAACGGTAACAATTAAAAACGGTAACAAAACGGTCAAAAAACGGTAACAAAATTTGTTCAATCGTACTTTTTTGACAATACACGGTGAGCATTTTAATGCAAAAATCAGCGGCAAAATTAAAGAAAAAATGTCAGAATTTGGAATATAGTTATGACAAAGTAATTGGTAAGTTTGTCGTTCAACTAACAATTGAAATATGATGTGACAATACCAAATGACATAAATGACCAAGTTAAAAAAAAACAGAGCTTTTAATTTAACACTAAATCATTAAAAAAAATTAAGTTATTTTAAAATACAATCCAAATTTTAAAAATGTTTTCTTTAATCGGAGTTGGATCTTGGTGGAATAAACCGCGGGAAAGATGGTCTGACGTTCTGCGTTGGTCGAACTGTTGATGAAGATCCCGGAGGTGTTGTCATAGCACATGAGGCAAATCCAAGCGGTTTTTCTTGACGAAATTGGGTAAGCTGCCTGGTCAAAAAGGTTTTCTGATCTTGGAGGTTGCTAATTTCAGCGGCTTTCTGACTACGAAAGTTGTTGAACTCAACTTCTTTGGCAATCAAGTTGTCCATCCGATCCTTAGTTTCAGCTAAGGTAAAATCACGCAACTCTTGCGTAAAATCAGCAAAATCTTGAACTAAATCATAAGCCGCCACCTGGGATGAAAATAAATTAGAATAACCACTGAAGCATAAGTGTAATCCGTATTCAATTTTCAAGACTTTGTTAAAAACTTACATATGGTAGTTGTTGGGGGGGAGGAATGGGTACATGTTCACGACGCCGTGGGATGTTGTGTTTGATACGGTCACCAGCATAGCCATACGTTTCAACCTCCCAATCAACTTGCGTGATATATTTGTTAAGGTTGGTAACATGTCGCCAATATTCATAATAAACATCGTACTCCACGACACGTACGTATTCACTAGCATTTACCTGAGATCTGGCTGTCATGTCCACAATCTCGTCGTCGACGAAGTTGAAAATTATACTAGGGGGGTTTGCAGGAATACCCCATGTTGGGTTGTTCTGCCTCCAACAACGATCTCCGAGATACATATTATGCTTTATCCAAGAAAATAACAATAAATAAATACCAAGCATTTCATAACAGTACGATTTAAAAAAAAACGCAGTATGGTCAGAGTACTTGAAAACTCACGGTGCCAAGCCAGGTGAATATAAGCCTTTTTCCAGAGAGTTCTATAGCTTTGCGGCCAATTTCTTCTGGTAGATAGTTAACTGCATTCAGCCATGGTTGCCACGTCACGCACTCTACGGATAACTGGTTCAGTTCATTCCTTGACCGAACTATGTCAACACCCTTCTTCCGGCTGGAGAACCACCTACGACATCTAGACCATTCATTTTCACTTTGAGCCAGAGGGTTATTTGGACGACATATCCCCAGATATTTGTATCCCCAAAACTACAACATAAATATATTCATTGGATTTAACAACATATCAACCAAATTTTAAGAAAAAGAATTATGAATAACGTTAAATAAATTACCTCCAAAATTTGGAACGCCCCGGACACTGATTTTTGGCCCCTAGAAGCTGCGGCGAGACCTGAATACAATTTGGAAAATGCAGGACCACCCCAGTCGTACTGATCAACTTCATTTAGATTGTCAAATGCAGCCAACCATCCTGCATCAATGTAGGTTTTTGCATTTGGGAAAAAAAATTCCCCAGAATATACATATAGAAGGCCCTCGCTACTCTATCAGCAAGACCACTATCATCGTTCTCCGCAATGCAAAGTATCTTTATCAAAATAGCTGGTCAAAAATTTGAGAGTTATTGCATCTGAAACCCACTGTTGCGGAACACCTTCTCTTTTGCATACCGCATTATCTTTCAGTTCAGGAAATATATTATCACGGACATATTCAAATTTGTACTTAGCTGGCTCATAAGGAACAGATCTCCCGACACCAATAATAAAGCCGGTCAACATAACCCAATCGAGGGGAGTGAACCCAAGCTTCCCAAAAGAGAAGTGAAATGTGTTTGTGGTATCCCAAAACCGCTCGACAATATAATCAATAAGAGCGTGGGATGAATCTACTACAGGTAGGGATAGTAATCTGCCCCAACCTCCCCTTTCTATTATATATTTGACCCTAGACGACTCCTTAGTAATACTATGGTACACCTGTAGAACTGATTTAAGAGAACCACGATGGGCAAACCTGAAGTTGGCGTCGGAAGAATATGTAATATTTGTCGAAACGTGTTCCTCCGTATCTTCGATAACGGTATAGTTTCCAACCCCGGAACATCTACCGACTCGGGGACCATATATTCAGGTTCAGAATCCTCTGTGATTTTAGGTTTTTGGTTTTCTTCTTTCTTCCAACCCATCTGGAAACAACATTGCTAGACATCTGGCCAAACAAAGAATAGAACATTGTCAAATGAAGAGTAAATCACCACAATGCATAAACAATTAAAATTAATATAACACCAACTAAACATGTATATAATTGTCTATTTCCATATACATTTGTACCAAGAATTATATATCAAACATTCGAAAAATATATGCATCATTATCAAAATACAACAATCCCACCAATTATAACCAATCTCATTCAAATTACCCAATTACAAATACTTCCATACACATTTGTTTTTAAATTAAATCAAAACTAATTCCTTTGATTTCTACACAACATACTATATTCAACCAAAAATTAAACACAAACCCACTAAAATTAAACAACAACTTCATCTATTATATGTTCAATTTAACAAATATAAATAAATTTAAACCTAATTGATAACATGCACAAAAACCCTAATTAAAATCCCAATTTTATTATTAGAACACCAATTTCACAATTGTATAATCGATTTATAATATGGTCATTACATGAATAATCAAACAACATCTACAACCGAACTAACTAAAAAATCATCAAAATTTCATATCAAATTAAAACAATTTAATTCAATTTTTTTTTGTAGAAGATATACCTTGATTTCGCTTAGAAAATGTATGAGCGAAGTACGAAATTATGAAACGGGACCTTGGGTTCTCGTTGAATGATTTTAAGTTGGCTAAAATGGGGGCTTTGGATAGTTGGGCGGCTAGAAGAAGGAGGAAGAACAAGGCAACAGGAGAAGACGAAGAAAATTGTAGGGTTTATACGGGTGAAATAGACGGGCGAGAGGTTGGGATATCGCCTAACACCAAGCGAGACTCCTACTTCTCGCCCGTCTATTTCACCACACGTGTTATCCACACGTCCCAGATGCGAGATTTTATGCTTTCGCTTCTGTACCAGCGGCACCCCTGCATCTCGCCCGGCTCAATTTTCACACGAGTTTTCCGCACAATACATAGACGACATCTTGGCCCCTCGCTTCGACCAGCGAAATACTGATGTTTCGCTTAGTTAGTGGGCGAAATGTTGGGATTTCGCCTGTATGTTTTTTTTGTAGGCGGTAGAGAAGAATCTCGCTTGTACCAGACGAACTATTAGTCTCTCGTCCGTCTTTTCAAGCGGTATCTTGATACTTCGCTTACGTTCAAGCGATATCATAGGCCCTCGCTTGATCATACCCCGTTGTTTTTCAGACGGATCAAAGATCAAATTTTTTGATCTTTGATCGACGGGTATCATCACGTGACTGTGGATGCCCTTAGGACTAGGTGCATCAACATCACCTTTAAAGTGTTGTAGTAATGGAATGGGTACTGTCAACAAATAATTGGTTTGAAAATGGCAGGTCAAGTAAGAAGAGGAGTTTCATTTGGTAGACTAGACGACCACAATATAACAGAGGTCTACGGAATCGTATTTATATTAAAGGGTAAATGGTAATCGTAAAATATGAATCACACAATCATCCTGAATGACCTCTGAAATGAAGCTTTGTGAGCAAAAAATGTTTACCTATAGGTCTATAGCTTTAGATATTAGGTGTAGGGCAGATATTATGACGTGGATTGTTTAGTTATTGTCTGACTTGCGAAGATTCATTGCATTTGAATCAATTCAACGATAGCAATATAATTATTTTTTATTAATACCTTGTTCGGTTGGAAGAATTGAAATCCTAGGAATTCATTTATGGAGTTATCTAATTCTTGGAATTAAATTTAAATCCAAAAAATTAGCGTTTGATTCAATTACTTTTGTTTTTACCTCGGAATCTATTTCCATTGCACTATTAGATTAGTGCAATGAAAATCTATTATTTTAGAAGGAATCGGATTTTTAAGATAAAAAATCTTAATTACATAGAGTTGATTTGTCCCGTTCGGTAGGTGTATTCTCTAAGAATTGGATTACCTAGCCTTCAATTTCTTGAACCGAACGTGGTATAAGTTCAAACTCTTCGCGGCTCAAATGCTTACATTGACACTCGGGATATTGTGAATAAGTCCCCATCAAGAACGTATCCTTTGAATGAATGACAAATCTTCAATGACTTCTGACTGGCTACCCAAAATAATTACGGAGTGCTTCAAATTATTTTATGGGCTCTAGAATTTAGTTAAACTAGGACTCCCAATGAACACCAATGTTGGGGTTTGTCCATTCGTAATCCTTTGATCTTTTATTTTTCCAACAATTTGTGGGTAGTAACGATCAAAGAACGTATTACATAAATTTATAATGCATTAAGATCATCGTCAGGACTTTTTCTTGAATAATGAGACATTGTAATAGTCAAGAGATTACATCCTACTCATGAAAAATCTATTTTAACAATCACCGAAGTAGGTGAAGGAAAAGGACACAATGCTAGTTGGTTGCCTGCGTGTTATTTGTGCTACGACCATCCACGAATCATAAATCCTCTGAGTAGACAATTTGTCCCGCTGAATGCTATAAATTCTCTGCTCTCAGAACTTTTCAAAACCCTAGCCTCCATTGTCTTCTCCTGCTCAGATTTGCTCTGAGCAGATCTGAGAAAGAGAAGATCAACCCAACTCCAATCTACATTTAATATTCTGTTTTTGGTTTGTTTTTAGCCTTTTTAGCCTTTTTTAATTGTTTTTCGATTTGAATTTGATTTTTTCATATTCAAACACAAGGTGTTAGATTTAGACTTACTTTGGGTTTATTTCTTTCTTTCGTCTCTGATTTATTTCTAGCGCTTGATTTTCCTAAATCTAGCTTTTGATTTCAGGAAGAGTTGGAAAGAAATTAATTCAATTTCCTTTTTTTTTATTTTAGGGTTCTTATTTTGGGATCTTTATTTTTCTGTTGGGTTTCAATTTTTACAAGGGTTTTCTTATAAAAGGGTGTTTCCTAGCTGGGATTTGCAAATTTCATAAGTTCTTTTTCAAAATTCATATTGATTTGTTCAATCTAGCAATACAAGGTTTTGTTTCAAAGGAATATATTCAATAACAACATAAAAGTTCCCCAAGCAAGCTACATGACTCTTATTCTGATTTACTCATCAACAACAACAAAGACACCAACAACAAGATTTTCAAAGACACAGACAGAAGTCACTACAAAGACAAAGAAGACTCCAGCAACAAACAGTTCTACAAGACCGAGTCAGATGAAGACCCATACCGATCCAAACCGATTCCGTCACATGAAAACCGAGTTAAGTTCTACCGGTACCTTTGTTACTGCTACTATAAAATCATTGACAATAGGTTGGATCTATGGATCCTTCTATCCATAAGTCATCGTTGTGATTTTGAAAAAATCTTTAAAAAATGGTTGGATTTACGGATCCTAACGCTTCTATTGATTATAGATTTGTTATTTGGGTTGGATGTGTTACTTTGATCCAGCCAAAACCATTTAAACCAGTTATGTTACCTTGGAATCATGTAGGAATGGTAGGAAATCTTTCTCATAATTGGTCTTGTTAGGAAATAAAAGGAGGACGACACGTGTAAGACGATTAAGGAAAGAAGCAGTGGTTTTAAGAAGAACGAGAAGCACACAATCAAATACGTATGAAAGGATCGAATAAAGGACAGATGTGAAAGACTGAATAAATCCCTGCATGATTGACACATAAGATCGGGAAAGTAGTATCACACTGATCGAAACAGATAGCATTAAATGCTTATTGAACGGGAAAGTAAGAGTAATAAATGAACATGGAACGGGAAAGTAAAGGCAATAATTACTTTTATTTACTTTAACCACATGATTGACACCTATGATCGGGACAAAGATGATTCTCAAAGAACGAAGAGTACGTGTTAATCATACAAGGTAACTGACCAAAAAAGTGAAGAGCATGACCTGTCAACCATACAATCATCCCGATCTAAATATAATAAGGAGAACGAAAGAAGGTATCGGGACAAGAGGGACCCATTAGATAATCTATAAATAGAAGAGATCATTCAACAAAGAGGGGGTCGGAAAATTAAAAGAAGAATAGGCTAAGGAAGAGTAGTCAGAGAAGAAAGAAAAGATCATTAGGTATGTATTTATTGTGTAAGATACTATTTTAAAGTTTAACTATCCTGATTCATCTCCTATACATATAAAGATCATGAATTAGATATGGAATTAGGGACTGTAATTTGATCAAATGTTTGATAAGAAAATAAATGGTTAATTGAAATCTTTCTAATTAATTGATTTTAAAGAGGATTCTGTGTATCAAAATGTTAGTTAAAATCTTTCTATTTACTATATCTTATCAATTTATTGGTTGTTCATGTCAATGGGAATTTTGCATAAACAATTTGGCGCTAGAAACAAGGACTTTGTCAAAGGATTTATCCTACCCGTTCAAGAAAAATGGATTTTTCTGATGTATTTCAAAAAGTAAAGAAATTTAGTATATGTGTTTCCAAAATTGGATTTTTCTATTGCATAATAACCTATATGTGATATGAAAAAGGGAAATTGTATGTCATTGAAAACAAAAAGTTTTAAGTTTGAATGGATCTGTTTAAATGTTTGATTTCCTTTTATATGAATTTTAAAAGATTCATGGTAGATGATACAAATTATTTTGCTAAAAGTTTAGATAGAATTTTAGAAGGTCAGTAAATTAGTGTCTGACTCTTTCTTTATTAAATAATCTGTTAAGAAATTATGTGGCTAACTTTTAAAAGATCATTAGAATTCAAGAGAGAAAAGAAACAATCAAGAAACAAAGAATCCAGAAGAAATATGTCTCAAGAAGCAGGCTCCGGAAATCAGGACAGTAACGACGGACAAAATTACAGACAAAGGGAAGAAGAGAGTGAACCAGAACAACAACAGAGTGATTGAGGAAATCATATACCTAATCAGGAATTAACACCAAATACCATTATTCAAAATAAATGGTCACATCATGAGAATTTACGAAATGAAGTAAATCATCTTCAAAATCTGCTGGAAGAAATGAATTAAAATAAGAAGAGAACAAAGAACTAGTAAAGATCAAATTGCATTATTAACTAAAGAAAATCAAGCTTTGAAAAATGCGATTCAACGTGAGGAAAAACTTGCAGCAACAGGGTCACGAAGTCAAGAAGCAATTTCTGGAAGGCATGCACCCAGAAATGAAAGGGAAAATCAAGATCAGCGAATGATATTAGCAGGATCATCATCCCGGGCTAGGAGGCAACGGGAAAATCAAGAAATTCAACGTGCACAATGGCAAAAATGTATTGAAGCTATGGAGAAAACGAAAGAAGATATAAAAGGGTTAAAAAATAAAGAAGGATGAAGAATTGAAGAGGTGCTGAAGAAAGCCAAACGAACACCGCTGGCTCAACAGTTGACATGTGTTCCATTGCCAAGAGAATACAGTATCCCTGTATTTGAATGTTATGATGGTACGAAGGACCCGACCTCACACTTAAAATATTATAATCGAGTGATGTCACGATGGGACGGACACGAAGAAATAATATGCCGATGCTTCCCATCAAGTTTGAAAGGTTCAGCATTATTATGGTATGACAGATTGCCAGAAAGTTCCATTCAATGTTATTCACAATTAGTGAGGAAATTTCTCGAGGCATACATGTACAACAAGCCCGTTGATTCGGGAGTGGACAGACTATATTCCCTTACATCATGGCCAGAAGAGACGATTCGGTCATATACGGCCCGATGGCATACAATTTGCAAAACAATTGGAGACGTAGATTCAAGTACAACGATCAATCATTATAAGTGGGGAATCGCTGATCGGAGATGTCAACTTTTTATTAAAATTCATCGTAACAATCCCAAAACTGAGGAACAGCTCAGGGAAATAATAGAAACATGTGCAAGATTGCAAGATGTGCAAGAACAAGGTCCGAGAAGTAATTCGCGAAATCAAAGAAACATAAAAAGGACAAATTCAATCGAAGTATCACCAGAACAAAAAAGGAAATTCCCTCATAAATCTGAACCAAGAGAATCAAAGCGCCCACGGCAAGGGGATAACAAAAATTTTGTTCAGCGATTTCAAGAAAGAGTGTTCACAAAACTCAATATATCATATTCTGAATTATTCGAAATCATAAAAAATAAACCAAATTTTCAGTGGCCACCATCAAGAGGCAATCAGCCTGAGTTCACACAACATTCAAAAGATTATTGTGAGTACCACAGTTATAAAGGGTACAGAACAAATAATTGCAGGAAATTTATTATACTGGTACAAAGAATGATTGATGCAGGAGAGTTGAAAGAATACATTCAAAGGCCCGAACCAATAGCAAGAACAGACAAAGGCAAGGCAGTGCATATCCCGTATAACGAACAAACCATTAATATGATATCATTTTCAGAAGAAAGAGATACACATATGAACGCTGCAATCAATCAAAAGTTATGCAAGAGGATTCGGGACCATGAAATTTTTAAAGTATCAGGAAGAATAACGGAAGCTTGGGAAGACTGGATGGCATCCCCTTTAACTTTCTCGGCACAGGAAGTAAATCAAGAAATTGAGATGCATAATGATCCTTTGGTTCTTACATTGCTAATGTCAGGGTGGAATGTTAGAAAACTTCTTTTGGATGGGGGCAGTTCTTTAAATGTGTTGTTTCATGACACATTTTGCAAAATGGGACTAAAAAAGGATCAGTTAATCCCGTCCCGATATGTTATTTATGGGTTCAATGGAATGGCTTCAAGACCCGAAGGAGATATTGATTTGCAAGTATCTGCTAGACCAATTAACATTTTGACAAGATTCAGCATAGTAGATGCTCCATCCCCGTACAATGCAATAATCAGGAGACGATGGGTACATCGGCTGAAAGGTGTAATTTCAACTTATCATCAATATTTGCGGTTTCCAAAACCGCAAGGAGAAATGGAGATTAAGGGAGATCAAAATGATGCAAAGTTTTGTATAATGGCAGAAGTAAGAATGAATGAAGAACGGGAACAACAACAGCGGGAAAGGAAGAAAGACCGTAAAATCAAAGCAAAGGAAGAGGAGATAAATCAATACTTGAAAAGAAACGTCGAACAAAAAGCAACAAATGAATTAGAAGAAAACAATAAGAATCAAGTAAATTCAACAAATCGACAATTCGAAGGATCCTCATAGCAATTAAAGGGAACTCCAACTTCGATCGGGAATCCTAAACCAATTTTCACTTCTGTAGAAGAAACTAAAATTATAAATATTGGAACTACAAAATTGCCTAAACAAGTGCGAATTGGAACATTGATGAAAGAAGACATGGAGCAAAGTTTGATCAAGCTACTTCGTGATTTTGTAGATATATTTGCATGGAACATGGAAGACATGCCCGGAATAGATCCAAATATTGTACAACATGAATTATAAATGCGTCCCGATGCTATACTATTTCGACAACGGATACGTAAGGTTGCACCGGAGTATCACGATCCAGTAGAAAAAGAGTTAGCAAAGCTTTTAAATGTAGGATTCATTCGTGAAGTACGATATCCAACGTGGATTTCTAATATGGTGATCGTTCCAAAAAAGAACGCTGGAGTAAGAATCTTTATAGACTTCTCCAATTTAAATAAGGCATGTCCAAAAGATAGTTATCCACTTCCCAACATTGATCAGTTGGTAGATGCTGTAGACGGCCATGAGGCATTATCTTTTATGGATGTACAGTCGGGATACAACCAGATTGCACTTGCAGAAGCTGATCAAGAACATACAGCATTCTTCACTCCACGGGGATTGTATTGCTATACCAGGATGCCATTTGGATTACGAAACGCGGGAGCAACATATCAACGACTGGTTGATGCAATATTCAAACCTTCGATCAGGCAAATTCTAGAAGTTTATGTGGATGATATGTTGGTAAAAAGTAAATTATCTATCAATCATCTACAAGACCTCACTGAAATTTTTGGTGCATTACGAAAATACAAGATGAAAGTTAATCCGGAGAAGTGTATTTTTGGTGTAACTTATGGACGTTTTTTGGGTTATTTGGGTAAAAAAAATGGAATTGAAGTTGATCCAGCAAAGATTCAAGCAATAACAGATATGCCATCAACCAACAACATTAAAAGTGTACATAAATTAAATGGATGTTTGGCCGCTTTAAGAAGATTTATTGCTAGATCATCAGAACGGTGCAAACCGTGTTTTGATATACTGAGATTGGAACGACGATGTGAACAAGCATTCCAAAACATAAAAATGCATCTGGCTACAATACCAGCATTACAGAAATCGGAACCTGAAGAAATATTAACTTTGTACATAGCGACAACGGAAGATGCAACCAGCGCAGTGATGGTACGTACGAATGAGAAAATATAAAAACCAATATATTACATCAGCAAAACCCTTAATTCAGCTGAAAGAAATTACACTAAAATCGAACAACTCATTTTATCATTGGTCTTTGCCACTCAGAAGTTACGTACCTATTTTCTCACACATTATGTTCGTGTCCCGAGCAAGGCACCGTTACAATCAGTATTAAAGAATACAAGAAAAGTAGGGAGGATCGCAAAATGGAACGCCCAGCTAGAACAATTCAACATCATTTATGAGTTGCAAACCGCACAAAAATCTCAAGTTTTAGCCGACTTCCTTGCGGATTTCCCGATTGAAGAAGAATATGAAATTCAAGGTCTGATAGGTGGAAAAAAAAAGAAATTAACTTATTTAAAAAATTTTCACTAAATTTTTTATCACTTTAATAATTCATTTTTTATTTGTATATCTATGTTAAAGTATTACCAGGATGCGAGGAAGAGGACCCACAAGATATTCTGAACTCAACAAATTCTCAAAGGTGGGAAGGTTTTGTTGATGGGTCCCGAAATAAGGAAGGAGCGGGAATTGGCATTGTGATTACTGCACCAATTGGAGGATGAATGACACATTCATTTCGTCTTGAGTTTGAAGAACATACAAATAACATAGTAGAATATGAAGCTGTAGTTCATGCTCTAATACTCATCATCGAGCTAGGAATCAGCAATGTTCGACTCACAAGTGATTCACAATTGGTAATTCGACAAGTCGAATTAAAATATCAAACACTTGATGAAGATTTAGTACAATATAAAAACCTTGTTCAAACCTTAGCAAATCAAATCCCAAACATTATTTTTCGGCATCTGTCCCGAGACAAAAATCGACATGCTGATGCACTGGCATCCATTTCCTCCATGGTAAACGATCCTAATATCACAGCTATAAAAGTCGGAAGAATATATGAACCATCTATACAGATAAAAGCACTTAATAACATAGAAGAAGATGTGATAAAAGAAATTAATGATCCCGCAATACAAAATTCCGCACCTATGCCACAACAAGTAGATGATCAACCAAATGAACCAGATTGGAGGATTCCGATACATCAATATTTACAAGATAAAATATTGCCTTCAAATTCTAAAGAAGCGAGAAAAATTCAACTCAAATCGGATAGTTACCAGCTTCGGGATGGTATTTTGTATCGTAAATCATTTATCGGTCCATTATTCCGATGCTTATCACAAAAGAAAGGATTACGGATACTCAAAGAAATACATTATGGAGATGCGGGAAACCACAGTGGAAGACGTTCACTCGCATTAAAAGCTAAAACCCAAGGTTATTATTGGATATCTATGCTTAAGGACTCAGAAAACATGGTACGAAGGTGTGAAGAATGTCAACGATTCGCAAAGAAAATCTAAGCACCTACCATAGAGCTTAATTCTATACTCATTCCATGGCCATTTGCGAAATGGGGGTAGATATTGTTGGTCCGTTAGTTGAAGGGACCAAAAAGAGAAATATTTAATTGTGGCCATCGATTATTTTACCAAGTGGGTAGAAGCTAAAGCATTAGCTCGAATCAGAGACATCGATGTGTTCACATTTTTATTTTAAGATATCATCTGCAGATTTGGGATTCCAGCAGCCATAGTTTATGATAATGGAAAGCAATTTCAAGGAAAGAACATTGATATGCTATTTTAAGCATTTAACATTCAGAAACACAAATCCACACCATTCTACCCCTAGAGTAATGGACAAGCTGAATCCACAAATAGAACAATCGCAACAAATTTGAAGAAAACATTGGATGGACATTACAAACAATGGTGTGAACAATTGCATAACACATTATGGGCGTATCGTACCACAAGAAAAGAATCCAATGGAGAGTCACCATTCCTTCTTACTTATGGGACAGAAGCAGTTATACCAACAAAAATCATTCTACCTACAACTAGAACAGAAGCATGGGAGAAAAATCTAAATTCAGATTTAATGTTACAAAAGTTAGGTGATTTAGAAGAAAAAAGAGAAGTGGCACTCCAGAAAATGGAAAATTATCAAAGAAAGTTGGCACGGAATTACCACAAAAAGGTCAAGTCACGAAACTTTGTCCAAGGACAATATTTTTACGACAAATCACAGAATACCATCGGGACAAAAGTGCAGGGAAGTTTGCACCAACTTGGGATGGTCCGTACATAATACAAGCATCAGCGGGACAAGGATCATACTATCTTTGGAATATGCAAGGAGAAATCTTATAACATCCATGGAACGCACAATACTTAAAACTTTATTATCCATGATTAACAGTACAGCTATGGTGGCCAATACAGGTATACAAATTTCTATTCAATACTTTATCTGATGGTAACATTTTTTATAAGTTATACTTAAAATAATAGTCAATTCCAGGAACACCTCATTCTGGAAAACGCTACGATTAGCGATATAATCAAAATTCAATTATTCCAGGAACACCTTATTCTGGAAAACGCTACGATTGGCGACACAATCCAAATTCAATTACTCCAGGAACACCTTATTCTGGAAAATGCTACGATTGGTGATATAATCAAAATTCAATTCCAGGAACACCATATTCTGGAAAACGCTTCGATTGGCGACACAATTATGATCCAATTACTCCAGGAACATCATATTCTGGAAAGCGCTTACGATTATCGATACAATCGTAATATCAACAAAAAGGTAAATGTCCTTATAGAATTTTAATAATTCTGAGATTCTAACAAAGAAGGAATGCCTAATTTATGGTTATCATTTTCAGAGTACGTTCGGGACCAACCCTGTATCTTACCCCTGGCCCGGGTTTGTTTCGTATGTGTGGGATATCGAATTACATGTTTTGAGGTATATATACTTCGATCCATTGTACTCATGAAACAATATGATTAACCTAAAGATTTCAAAAATGTCATCTCTTATGCAGGAACAATATTAAAAGCATATCCAAGCACAATAGAAGAAAGTCACAAAATGAAGTTTCCAACTAAAGTATGTCAAAAATCAAAGATACAAAAGGATCGGGACATAAGAAAATAATATCAAAAGATACAACTATGTACATTAGAACAAAGAACAAGTACAACTAGGCTTCGGAATTGGTGCGTCGGGACGGTTGAGAAGGAACCTTCGGGACAGGAGCGCGACCATTTAATACAGAAGGATCGGCTTGAGCACGATCCAAGGCAGCATTAAATGACATTGCAATTTTTGCCTTGGCATCTTCTCTCACCCAACTTGTATAAGCACGCCCATAATCAATTTATGATTGAAGATCTTTAATTTTTTGCTGATATTTTTTTACTTGTTTACCCAAGCAGGATCTTTGATATTTTTTCAGCATTTAATTCCTTTAATAGCTCCTCATATTTTGATTGTTCTTTTACAATTTCATGTTCACGAGCTTCGAGCTTAAAAGTCTCAGCATTCAAACGAGTTTGCAAATCCCGAAGCTTTATTACGCTAAGAGCTACGTTCTTTTCCGAAGTCTTTAACTCTTCATTAATATTTGTTATTGTGCTATTCGCAACATTGATTTCAGCCTCTGTTATTGTTGCTCGTGCATTAGCTTCATTGACCTTCTTTTCTAACCCTAAAAACCAGAATAAATATCAGATAAACCATATAATACCCTAACCAAAACAAGCATATAACTCAAGCATATACCTCTAGCTATAGACTTCAACTCTGTTTCTTTAAGAGTTAAAGTTTTCAGAGATTCATGATATTTCGATTCAGCTCTATTGCGTCTCCAAGTATTCAACTCAATACTATCAGACAACTGTGTTAATTTCCCTTTAACCAATTCCATTTCCATATTTACTTCTTTTGCATGATTGTTCAACTGAATCATCCTACGCTCCAACCTAAATAGGGATTCCATGTCTCCCACTGATCTCATAAATGAATTTCAAATCTTAAAAAATAAAAAAAAATGGTACGAACTTATAGAGGTACGAACCCAAAATAGGTACGAACTAAGGGGCAAGGAACGAACCTTGATTCTGACTTTGAAGCCTTTGATTTTGATCCTCAAAATTTTGAAGTTGTTGTTGTTGTTGTTCTTGTTGTTGCTGTTGTTGTTATTGAAGTTGTTGTTGAAGATAGTTGTTTTGCTGCTTGATATTTTCATTTTCTTGCTGCAAATCATCATTTCCACGCTTCACCCTCTCTGCTTCGTTCTTGAACAATATCTCCATCATTGTGGCCCGAGCTTTATAAAACTTATACAAAGTGAATAGGCAATCGGTGCCATATTTAAGCTGCGCAAGAGCCTGCTGCGGGAAAGAATATGATGGACCCTCTGCAATAGCCAGAACTACATTTAAAGAAGAAGGAGGATTTAGTGGGAACGATTGATCGTAGCATTCGCTTTCGAACCAGGCGTCCCGAGCATCTCTAGTGGAACAGCACCAAGTGAATTCCACAGCCTAGACATCGAAGAAGTATCATATTTCAATGATTCGGGACATGCAGAAGTATTCAGAAGTCCTTTAGAAAGAAACCACTTGAAAGCTTCGTCTTCATCACCAGCAAGGTTGATTCCTTTATTCATTCCAATATTTAGATCCACTTCAGAGAAGGATCTTTGAGCAGAAGGTTCAGCATCAGGCATGTCAACATCATCCCTATCAGCATTATTGGAAGAAGGAACCAATGTCCCGATGGGTGCATTTGATTCATGAATGACTCCAGAAGCATTTTTATCTACAAGGAGGTTCGGGACATTAGGGACATCTGTAACTGAAGTACTAGGAGCTATGTTTTCAACATCCGCTTCTTCAGTAACTTCATTTGTCTTTTCTTCTACATAACATCAACAATAACATTTTACTTTTCAGTATTTTCTTCAACAATGACACCATCATTCACTTCTTCAATATTTTCCTCTTCAACATCAATATCATATGCTTCTTCTTGAGGTAACCCAGTAAAAACTGTTATTGTACCACTATTTGAAGCGATTGGCTCTATGTCGAAGTTATAAGGAAGGGGAGAAAAGGAATCATAGAAGCCGAGCAGCAGTAATAGGAACAGCTTCAGAAATAGATTAAGCTATTGGAGGCTGGTCCGAAGAAATAATTGGCTCCCCCACGCTAACAGGAACAACATCAATGATGACGCGCTGTCCCAAAACTTCTGCTTGGACCGAACCTTCAACGTTCTGTCCCGCAGCCAAGATAAGAGCGGAACTGCTATTCCCTTCAACAAAGCAATCTCTAATCTCCCCTTCTTCTACTTCAGAAGGGTACAACGGTCTTTTTGGTTTCTTTTTCTTCTTTTCAGGGAGAACCAATTTTCGTTTCCCCTTACCTTCAATAACTTCTTCCTCAACTCTTTTCCTACCTTCAACGATCTGAATACCGAGGCTTGGGCGAGGAGGAGGAACTTCAGTTTGAAGTTCGGAATCGGGTTCAACCTGAAGCACAAACATTTGTCCCGTAAGAAAAAATTCAATGGTAGTTCGGGACAATACTAAAAGAAAGAAGAGTACGAACCTTATATTCAAACTTGTAGTCATCAAAATTTAACCGCCAAGGACAATAGCTTGGGAAACGTTTACGAACCCTTTGAATTTCAACTTTGGAGGTGTTACCAAAAACCCAAGGACCTTCAATTATAATTGGAGTATGATACCACTTTTAGTCATGATCTTGACGAATTCTTTCTTTTGTGGGAAAATCAATTTTGGTAAATGGAATAAACTTGATTTTTGGATCGTCAACCTCATATAATAAGGGAAATCCCGTATAGACACTTACGAACAGGGCTAACGCTCCACTCACAAAATTCATGATACTGACACCATCTCCGTATGTAGAATGAAAATTTTCAACTGTATAATTGTCACGTTCTACAAAATTTGGAACGTAACAAGTAATATTAGTTCGCCCTTCACTTCGGAGGCTACACTCATCAAGGATACGCCACCAATTTCCATTATATTGTGTAATGGATCGAGCTTGACCATGAGGAGAATCACCGCGTGATGCAAGAACTTTAAAATGGAAAGGATTTTCTTCTTCATATAGTGGGAGACGAAGTCCGGCCTCTAAAGCACCATCTGAAATTAATAAACTATGGGAAGAATAGTTAAAACTCTGAATTGCTCCTAAAGTCAGTACATCACTATTTTTGTCATAGAGTGACACTTTAAAACCCTCAAGAGCATGTCTTCTCTTGAAATCCTCAATATTCATCGACCGATAACTATAAGTGGCATGAGCCCGCTTATTTCTGGGGGCAGCACTGGTAGTTATAGAAGCATCAGGAGCTGGGTTACGAACAGACCGATACACAGCATATCTAGAAGAAGAAATTCTTAAAGGTCTTCCGGTTTCTTGGAGATCACCAGCAGCATTGGGATTTCTGGAAGACATAATGTTTTTATCTGAAAAGAAAATTTCAAAGGATATCTGTTAAAAGCTAATCATGGTTAAATATAAAAATAAGATACCGGAGGTTAAAATCCTCAATATACATGGAAAAAGTAGATAAACAATTACTTGATCAAAAGTAGAATAAATGTGGTTCATGCTAAAAGCTCTTGAACAGTTGGGAGAACGAAAGTATTTGAAAATTTCAAGGAAGATAAAGAGCAGCAACTTTAAGAGGTAAAAGCAGAAGTGGAAAAGACTGCATCGTATTTAAAGAAAAGAATAAAAACCATCACAATTTGAAAAGGTGTTAATCAAGGCAAAGATTTGATTTCCTCGAAAAAAGGTAACTGACACAAACGTGATAATATAAGTTATTTCCTGCGAAAAATTCGCATAACGTGTGAAAAAAAGTAATGGTAAAGCGGAAGGTAATAATTGTTCTTCTACTTTTTCCAAAACCTTGGATCGACCGTTAAAAGTTTTTGAAAAAAGGAGAAGAAGTGGGCAAGTTGTTAGGAAATAAAAGGAGGACGACACATGTAAGACGATTAAGGAAAGAAGCAGTGGTTTTAAGAAGAACGAGAAGCACACAATCAAAGCCGTATGAAAGGATCGAATAAAGGACAGATGTGAAAGACTGAATAAATCCCTGCATGATTGAAACATAAGATCGGGAAAGTAGTATCACACTGATCGAAACAGATATCATTAAATGCTTATTGAACGGGAAAGTAAGAGTAATAAATGAACATGGAACGGGAAAGTAAAGGCAATAATTACTTTTATTTACTTTAACCACATGATTGACACCTATGATCGGGAAAAAGATGATTCTCAAAGAACGAAGAGTACGTGTTAATCATACAAGGTAACAGACCAAAAAAGTGAAGAGCATGACCTGTCAACCATACAGTCATCCCGATCTAAAGATAATAAGGAGAACGAAAGAAGGTATCGGGACAAGAGGGACCCATTAGATAATCTATAATTAGAAGAGATCATTCAACAGAGAGGGGGTCGGAAAATTAAAAGAAGAATAGGCTAAGGAAGAGTAGTCAGAGAAGAAAGAAAAGATCATCAGGTATGTATTTATTGTGTAAGATACTATTTTAAAGTTTCACTATCATGATTCATCTTCTATGCATATAAAGATCATGAATTAGATATGGAATTAGGGACTGTAATTTGATCAAATGTTTGATAAGAAAATAAATGGTTAATTGAAACCTTTCTAATTAATTGATTTTAAAGAGGATTCTGTGTATCAAAATGTTAGTTAAAATCTTTCTATTTACTGTATCTTATCAATTTATTGGTTGTTCATGTCAATGGGAATTTTGGCATAAACAGGTCTTGTAACTTTGTTGTTAAGTATCTTGATTTTCCATGTGGTATGTTTGAAATCTTCATAACTGCTGAAAACTTAAGTGTCTGTCCTGTAATCGAGCTCTATCTTGAATTGGAGAATTGCAATCAATATCTACGAGGCTTGCCTCTTTTTCGAAAAAAAAGAAAGAAAGAAAGAATGCCATAAATTCTGGTGATGTAACCTGAGTTGCACGCACTCATAAAATGGCCATGTATTTGCACGGACTCGTTAAAATCTCTTCACGTCAGACACATCATGAAATAATAAATACTAGATGTACCCGTGCTATAAACTGGGCATATTTAACTTCTCATAACAGTTACTTTCCGATCAAGTTCAATTAGAATTTTTAATTTGGTGTGACGGGGCTTTGTTCGTCCCATCATGACGACTGGTTGAAAATTTCATCAATCGTTAATGGCAGTTTGATTATCTAAATTTTACCATAAATGTTAATATTACAGGAGAATTAGTCATATAATTCATCACCAGAATCATGGACACTTTGAGAATGATGAATCATGGCACCTGGTTTGTTCTGCAACTTTCTCTTAGCATGACCTCTCTGTTACAAATATAGGGGGACCATTACAATGTTTTTTAATTTGGTTATTAGTTTTGAACTATATTATTTAAGTATTTGATTTTATACATTGCAATTAACTGAGAAAGTTTATAGAAACATGGATGATACTATGCAACTGATTATTTGCCAATTAAGTATTTTGATAACCATTTAAAGCGGCAGTCGTGTATTTTGTTTTGCGGTGTTATCCACCCATTGTAGGTGACGTTGACATGGTACAATTAAGTATTGGGTGTAAACGAAGTGTAATAATTTTTTTAAAAAAAATAACCAATATGAGAGTGGGTTTCTTTAACACCAATTATGCCAAGTGTCCTCACCAGAACTTTCGTTTCACAAAAGTCAGAAAATCCTTATTTCAGCCAATAGGAAGTTAGGGTTTCATCACCATTCAACGTGGGAGCTTTATTTGTTTAGGCCTTTAAGTTTTTAGATATGTTACACACTATTTTAGTATAAATATATATTATTACAATAATGATGCTTGAAGTTTTTGTATATATGCTATTATATTAATATATATGCTTATTCATTCACATATTTGTTGTTTATCAATAATTTATTATTCATGAGAAATATGTTCATAATATATGCCGCGTCCCATGAGAAATATCACTGATTTCATAACTGATTTCATAACGTGTCCGCGTTTTAGTATATTGAAAATTTGCCACGTCCCATGTCGTGTTGTGTCCGCGTTAGTGTAACCCAGGATGTAACTGACGTTACATAATTACAACTGATTATATTTGTCCTTATTTGGCTCGCCCCTGATGCCACAAAGTTCATAAGTTTTCATTCATTAACGATAAAATTGTCGCCATTTATTTTGGCCCATTAATCTAACATATTAGCAAAGAATATAAAGAGATACAAACATTTATAGAGCAATAAAAGAATAATCAACATCAGAAATATATCGTACATCAAATATAGAAATAAAACAATAACCAACATCGGAAATATAGCGTATATCAAATACAATATAAAAATACGAGCATTTGTATCATCGCTCTTGTAGATGGTGAGTTTTTGACAAAGGCTAGAATTATAAAATTTCCCTATGCTAAGCAACAAGAATATGTATGCGCATATGCTTAATAAAGATTGATGTGTCTCTACTTATATTCCTCAAGCGAATTAAGTGTACAGGTTCTCTGTAAACGTTATAAAATTGGCCTTGTAGACTCCTCAACACTCATAATATTTATGTCATATTGAACTAGTCTCAAGTCGTATAAATTTCACGGCTGAATTCCTTGAACTTGTCTCGAACGTGCATCGATGTTCTAAACACATCCATTAAACTCAGGAATAGATAATGCTTAAACCCTGAAATGCATTATATCTTAACGCTTCATTCTCAATGAATTCTCCTCTAATTGCTCTTTCGATCCAAATATGCTACTTTAGCACTTTGCTTAAATATAAGCCGCAAATAATGTGCCACTCCTCTCGGATGCGCCACAATCAAGAAGCAATGCTATAAAAGACGTATTGAACCTCTGAACTGATAAACCTAACCTTTCCTCATATCAGTACCAAGTTAGCACTAGATGTTTGGCTTAGCACAACATTGGCACCAGTTAGCCACATTTGCGCTAAAAGCGCTAACTTTCCTGGCGTTAAACCCTAGCACCTGAGAAGTGCTAACTAACCTAAACTGGTCTTAGCTAGCATATTTAAGCCTAGTAAGACCTTAGACAATGCATCATCACCTTGGCACCTCAACCGTAGCACTAAAAGTGCTAATCCTAATTATAGAGCCGAAAACGCAAACTATAGCTTGACGCGTCTCCGAGCTTCAAACACGTCCCTATCCTCCAACGCGTCACTAGCCTTCCAACATGTCGCTGCCAAGATCTAACATTCCCTAAGCTTGCAATGCGTACCAGCCTAGCTCCAACGCATCCCTAAACTTCGAGCACGTCTTGGCCTTTGTCGAGCGCGTCTTGGCCTTGAGCCCCAACGCGTATCAAAGATTCGAACACGTTCCATCCTTACTCGAGCGCATCCTAGTCTGTTCCAGCACGACCATCTTGAGCACGCTCCTAGGTAAAGCTCCAGCGCGTCCCTAACACTAATACACCAAGGCTCCAGCGCGTCCCTAGCTTGTCCCTACTAGCCTCCACGTCTCAACTCCTTAGTACCCTTGGCATAGCACGGTCATACTTAGTGACTTAGCTACAAATGCGATGACGCTAATACCTTAGTTCTAACTATACAATTGAAGTGCTAACTTCAAACCTTATTGATACTATCTTCCTAGCACTAGTACAATTAATATTTACTAGAAGTTAAGCATATTGGTCTTACTCCTGAGACGTTTGCACATTAGCCTTTTACATTAAAGGAGTTAGAAAATTCTTATTTGCGCTAAGTATCTAGTGTTAGCTTTGCTAGATACTCTACTAATAAATATGCCTTTCTTCTCAATATGAGTCCAACATCAAGTCTTGTATGAGTTCTAATCGGTCTTCTTTCCTAAGGATCCTTCTATAATATTTGGCCTTAGATGCCTCTCAGACTTACAATAAGTCGCTTCTGAGCTAATACTTACCCACTAAATACGCCATGTTATTTCTGAGTAAGTACATGGTCACTGAAATTCCCATACTCGACACTAATCAGTCTGATTATCAATCCAGTGGGTCACACAACTTGTCTCACTGACTTAGCAAATCATTTGACTTGACTTGATTTAATCAAAACCATAGTGGCTTATGACTCCACTATTTCCACAAGATATCAAATAAAACATGAGGGGATTCTCATTGGGGTATTGGTCTGGCGGTGTATGTCATCGTGGGTGGTGACACAACCCTCACAAATAAGAAGGTAACAAGAAGTAGGCGGTTACAGAGCAGTTGAGAGAATGAGGAGTAGTGGTCAGACAAGTCTTCCCCATTTTTTTTGGGAACCGTCCCACTACAATCTCCACAATTATCACTTCTCCACCTCTCCCTAACTTCCACGACTTACGAGAAATCAGTGTATCATAATCAAACTATAAATAGATGATTCTCATCTATTTGAAACAAGACAGAATAAACAACACAATCAGTCTGAAGAAACAAAGACATATAATTAAGTGATTCCTCTCAGAATACTTTCTTCTTCACACACTACTAATATTTCTCAACCTTCTTTGCTTCCTTCCCCTAAGACATACCCAAATCCTTTCCATATTTGGGATCGAAGCAGGACGTGAACGAGCATTTCTTGGTTTAGGCTCGTCTTGTTCGATCTTGATCTCTCGAACCTACTTGAAAGCATGATTCTACCATATATCTGTTTTTACCCAAAACAACTCTACACGTAAAACATAGGTATATGGAAAGGATAAACATATATATACTCACAATTCATATTTTCAACCTAAACACATTTTCACTTTAAGAGGTTGCATTAGCATTTTACGACCAATATATACAACTAGAGTTTGCATTAGCCTAATGAGCCAAAGCATGAACAACATCATTATAAATACGTTGTTTAAAATTAAATTTACAAGCAATTATACAAGAGTTAAAGTAGGAATATATCTTTATAAAGAGCATCCATATGTTGATCCCTATCAAAATCTCCCGCGACAAATTGATCAACCAAGTATTTAACATCTCTCTCAATGATGATATGAGTGAGTTTTATCTCCAGTGCCTTTTTCAAAACAACCCAAATTGCACGATTCTTGGCTTCAACTGGAGAAGAGACTTTAAACTCAATGGTAGCACAAAAAGAAGCTTTACTAACAAAGTCCCTCATCACATAACATACACCATTAGCCAGAGTTGAAAAATCAAAGACACCATCAGTATTACATTTAATATAGCCAAAAGGTGGGGGCATCCACTTGTACATTCTAATGACATCTTGAAAGGGTCTAGATTGTAAGTCATGGATTCTAGTCACAGTCGTAGCTTTAGCACGAGCTAGTACAGCAACATGAGTTTTATTTTTTTCACCAAAGAGAAGATTATTTTTATTACCCAAAAGAGACCATAAAATGGAAGAGAATAAGGACTAGATGATAGGATTCTGAGAAGCCTATATATAATAACTGCAATCGTACGGTGTCTATAATGCAGACAACCGTAAGTACAGGTCGAATCCACAGGGAGCGGGGACAATACTGCAATCAATATTCTTAATAAACTAACCAGAAACAATATTTTTGGATTTTTAGAATTATGAATGAAATAATGAAACAAACTAAACTAATAAAACAACTAAGCAGAGAGAGTCGGTAACCAGGGTTTTTAGTATCCACCACTATTTATATTCAATTACTGAAGAGAAACATAACTCCTGAATATCAATTTATTGTTCGTTCTATCGACATCACCTATTATATGTATTAGAGTCGCAAATATCACTAGGACACTCTAAGCATGGCGCATCAAAAGCTCTAAGCCTCAGCATACACCATCAAATTGCGTTAGCGAGAAAATTATACGAAACTAATTATAGGTTCACAAATAATATCTGGTTATTCTAAGCATACCCCATCAAAGGATTTAACCCAAGTATTAAATATCAAATAAGTCGACAAATATATTTACGATCCTATTAATGACGCACAAAGGTTATTGTATTGTACAAAACCGGTGAAGCAACAACTAATTTTATCATTAAATCAATAAATCAAAAATCAGGAATTAATCTATTTAAATCATAAGAGTCATTTGCTTAATAAATCAATTCAAAATAGCCTATTACTCAAAGTGGTTTCAAACATAAACCCTAGCTACAAATCAATTAGCAAGACATGGCTATGAATTTCTCAAAATCTATCAAAATAAATAACAAAGGTAGAGACAAAAGATTAAACCCTTTAAACTCTGGTTCTGCAACTCCAGCCGTCAACTCAACCTGTCAGACGTTAACACCCTACACCTTCTCTCCCTTGTTTCCTCGGTAATCCTCCACCCAGACCAAACAAGCCACCAACCCGATAAACTACTCTCTGTTCCACTCCCCAATCAAATCAGTCTCCAGCCTTTTTTTTACAACCTCCTCTCTCCTCCGTGTAAACCAGATCTTATACCCAACACCCCCTTCTTTTTCTCTCTCCCATGTGCAGACTTTTATCACTCGGTTTCCACTCCACCTATTCTCTTATGTCATGTCTATTCACCTCTACATCCAACGGTCGACCCATTCAATTCCTCTTCTTTTAAATCACCTGGTCCCCTCTAGCCACGTAACCTAGTTAGACTAGCCTCTCACTTCACTTTTATATGTAGAAGACGTCTACTTCTTTCAATCATCACGTGTATTCACACTTCAATCTCTCCTCGGTCCCCATAACTCCACCTTCTCATTTGTACGCCAACACCGCCTTCATTTATTTCTTCTTTTTCTGTTTGTACCAACTGAACCCAAGACAAGACCAAGACAGCTAGCCATGTCCAACAGCCAACCAAGAATTAACGGCCCCGCCTCTTGTTTTATACCTATAAGTGTATCCCACCTTTCATAATTTCAATAACACGACTGGATGGCACCTTCATGTCAATTGGTACAAATGGAAGTTACATGGCCTGGGACACTGGTGTTTCATGAATCGGTGTTGGTCTTTTGAACCGATAATTCTTTAAAAGTACGAAGAGCTTGATATAACCCATAGTTCCGTACTTTGAAGTAATTTTTGTTCATTTAGCCGTATTTAGCCAATAACTAGGATTTTCGGTGTATCGCCTATAAAATTACCCAAAACACTAAAATTAATACAAAAACGATAACAAGAAAATACAGATATGACGACAAAGTGTATAAATTAAGTGCTTATCAAATACCCCCAAACCTATATTTTACTAGTCCCCGAGAAAAATTAATCTAAAAATAAACTAAAATCCTAACTCACTTTCGCAGGAATCGCGACTACATTTTGCATATGTAATAAGCCTTTAAACCCCTATGTGCCCCTATTGGAAGAGTTTTGTCTCGTGAGGGTTTACAAGAGATATACCCACAAAACCTTTTGCTCCAACTTCTAGTTACCTGTGAACGATTGAGGATAGACACTAAACATGCTATTTAGTTGGCATACTAAATTCTCCGGCTATAAGAATCATTAAAATGTATGAATCCAATTGATGTACACGAGTTTGCACTCAGCGTAATAAATTCATATAAGAATGCAAAACTCTACTCAGATAATATTTAAACTTTCCAAAACTGGATAAAAATTATCGATATTCACATTGCTCGAAATCAATCAAACTCAAACACAAGGATAGATTAGAAGATGGATATGGAAGTGATGAATGATGCATATTTTGACTAAGGTGAACGGTGTTTCCCATATCTGTCTGAAGGTCGCCGCCAGGATGAATCCTAATGGATTGAGATACGCTCCCCAGTGGTCTTAATCCTTATACTAATATCGACTCAGCTGATATATACAAGGGCCCCAGCGGTCGATTTATTGAAAATAAAATAATTATTCACTTTTTTTCATCAATTTTGTTTTTTGGTCTCAATTAAATACAATAATAGGGCTTGATCTCAATCACTCCACTTCATCCCAACGGCGGTAACAAGTCGATACTAGTGCCCCATCAAATCACTTAGAGAAACACAAAATTACAAAAAAAGAAAAGAAAGTGATATCATTATGATGATTCTGAGATATGCTTGTTCAATGATTATCATGTTATTTTTAACACCTGAGTGCATCCAGATATGAATAAACCATTTAGATGGGCACACCAATTCCTATAGACAAAATCTATGTTTCCATCTACCTAGAATGGTTAATGTCATCCTAAATTGTTCACAAGTTTCTAAATTTTGGAGTTTCTTATTGGCATCAATTTTCAGAAACTCTACCCCCAAACCTAAATTTAACATTGTCCTTAATGTTTCAAACCGTGCAACCTAGAATGGCATGCAATATAAATATAAATAAGAGAGTCAAATGTAAATCAAAGAGAAGGGATTGGAAGATTTCACCTGAATGATGCAAGAAAAGAAGTATTCTCTGTAACACACATCAAACGATAGTAATAACAAAGAACACTGAAAAAAAAAACAAACAAAAAGCCTAAAAATAAAAATAAAAATCTACTTACTGGATATTTACAGAAAGGATCTCCATAAATTAACAACCTGAAAATTTGGGGATCAACCCAAAATATAATATATATACAACCAATGACAGTCTCAAACTCTCGTAGTAGCAACGTAAAGATGACGAGACTATCAAAAGAAAAGAGCTACCCCCAAACCTGGTTTTTGCAAAGGATATATCATTGTGAACAAAAATAACCGAGTCAAAGGGTTCGTTAGGAATGGGAACTAAAACTACATGAGAAACATGCACAGATTTATAGATGTCACGAGATGCAAATTAATCTAGTAATACTGGAGAAGCACGTAGTTCTAATCCAAGATTAAGAATCTTCGAAGAGTTGTGCTAACAATTCTAGGCATATTAACTTCTCCACTGGGTTTGTGACCCTGTACTAAATCATCATCAGGTTTATGTTGCCAGTTTCCATAATCCGAAACTGGTGCAGAATCTAACAACGTATTAACTTCTTCAAAATAACTATCCTCATCGTAGTAGGCTCCAAAAATGGGCCAAGCAGGCCTCTAACATATCATTAACACTATTAATGCTAAAGTGTTCTCAATTAGAGAACAAATCATGCAAACAAACTCCATATATACAAAGAAAATAAAAACAAATATTTATACAAAATAAAGTTGGTGCAAATTCAGGAAGTTTACAAATAAGCAATCACCAATTCATTTAATCCATAAATCACAACACAAAAGAAAATAATAATAAAAAAATGCTCTTACCCTTATAATTGGAACGGAAGAGTTCAAAGAACTCAACTAAGTATTTTCCCACTTCGAAAAGCAGTACTAGTACCTTGTATCAACATTCACAATTTAGGGTAATGAGCGTCCAACCTATCCAAATCGTTCAATATATAATGCACAAGCAAGAAACTCGTGAGTATTTTACAACAGACGAATTTTGTTGAGCTAGACGACCAGGAGCAACCCTAAAGGTACCTGAAATAAAGTTCTAAGACACAAAACTAGTCAAAAAGAACTAAAAATCTTAAAAATAAAATAAAAATAAATATATATACAAAATAAAAAAATAAATTAAATAAAAACCTAAACTACGATTAGAAAATCAAATATATTAATTACAATATTTCACAACCACTCCCCAGCAGTGGCGCCAAAAATTGATAGGATTCTGAGAAGCTATGTATAATAACCACAATCGCACGGTGTCTACAATGCAGACAATAACAACTACAGGTCGAACCCACAGGGAACGGGGACAATACTGCAATCAATATTCTTAATAAACTAACCAGAAACAATATTTTTGGATTTTTAGAATTATGAATGAAATAATGAAATAAACTAAACTAATAAAACAACTAAGCAGAGAGAGTTTGTAACCAGGGTTTTTAGTATCCACCACTATTTATATTCAATTACTGAAGAGAAACATAACTCATGAATATTAATTTATTGTTCGTTTTATCGATATCACCTATTATGTATTAGAGTCGCAAATATCACTGGGACACCCTAAGCATCGCGCATCAAAGCTCTAAGCCTCATCATACACCATCAAATTGCGTTAGCGAGAAAATTATATGAAACTAACTATAGGTTCACAAATAATATCTGGTTATTCTAAGCATACCCCATCAAAAGATTTAACCCAAGTATGAAATATCAAATAAGTATACAAATATATTTACGATCCTATTAATGACGCATAAAGGTTACTGTATTGTACAGAACCGGTGAAGCAACAACTATTTTTATCATTAAATCAATAAATCAAAAATCAGGAAGTAATCTATTCAAATCATAAGAGTCATTTGCTTAATAAATCAATTCAAAATAGCCTATTACTCAAAGTGGTTTCAAACTTAAACCCTAGCTACAAATCAATTAGCAAGACATGGCTATGAATTTCTCAAAATCTATCAAAATAAATAACAAAGGTAGAGACAGAAGATTAAACCCTTTAAACTCTGGTTCTGCAACTCCAGCCGTCAACTCAACCTGTCAGACGTTAACCCCCAACACCTTTTCTCCCTTGTCTCCTCGGTAATCCTCCAACCAGACCAAACAAGCCACCAACCCAATAAACTACTCTCCGTTCCACTTCCCAATCAAATCAGTCGCCAACCTTTTTTTTTACAACCTCCTCTCTCCTCCATCCAAACCAGATCTTATACCCAACACCCCCTTTTTCTTCTCTCTCCCACGTGCAGACTTTATCACTCGGTTTCCACTCCACCTACTCTCTTATTTCATGTCTATTCACCTCTACATCCAACAGTCGACCCATTCACTTCCTTTTCTTTTCAATCACCTGGTCCCCTCTAGCCAAGTACCTAGTTAGACTAGCCTCTCACTTCACTTTTATATGTAGAAGACGTCCACTTCTTTCAATCATCACGTGTTGTCATACTTCAATCTCTCCTCGGTCCCCATAATTCCACCTGATGTCAACTCCACCTTCTCATTTGTACGCCAACACCACCTTCTTTTATTTCTTCTTTTTTATGTTTGTACCAACTGAACCCAAGACAAGACCAAGATAGATAGCCACGTCCAACAGCCAACCAAGACTTAATGCCCCCGCCTTTTATTTTATACGTACAAGTGTATCCCACCTTTCACAATTTCAATAACACGACTGGCTGGCCCTTTCATGTCAATTGGGACAAATGGAAGTTATATGGTCTGGGACAATGGTGTCTCATGAATCGGTATTGGCCTTTTGAAACGATTCTTCTTTAAAAGTACGACGAGCTTGACATAACCTATAGTTCCGTACTTTGAAGTAATTTTTGTTCATTTAGCCGTATTTAACCAATAACTAGGATTTTCGGTGTGTCGCCTATAAAAATACCAAAATTACTAAAATTAGTACAAAATGATACTAAGAAAATATAGATATGACGGTAAAAGTGTAAAAATTAAGTGTTTATCACTAGACTCCTCAAAGAGAGAGAGAAAAAACAGGGTCAAGTAACCAACAATCTAACCAATCAAGAAAAACTTCTCAAAGAAATCAAAAGTACGAATACAAAAAGGAGAAACAAACCACACTTAAATAGCAAAATGACACATAACAAGAGCATGAATAACATATTAATCATCAAGAGAGCATCTAAGATAGATAGTAAATGCAATGGGTAATCTAGATTGAACAACCGTGCAAGCAGGGATGGCATTTCTAGCAGCTTTCTAGAGAAATAACTGTATTTGGTGAGGAGCTCTGATTTTCTAAATTTACTTCAAAGTTTCGTATTTATGGGAGATTTAAGACCTTGGAGACCCAAATAAGCAGTTTCAGAACTAAAACGGCCATTCTTTGAAAGCTCCCAAGCCCTAAGGAGTACATATATGGCTTAAGGAAGTGAAGAAAATATTCTCACAAGAAGCATTGTCAAAGAGTGAGATTTCAATCTAGTAACACTCCAAGTCCTAGAATCATGGTTAGTAAAGTAAGAGACCATAAGGTTAGGATTTATAGAACCTGCGGAATAGGTATGGCAGAACCCAAAGAAGGGATCAACTTATCACACCAAGGGTTAATAAATTGTCCATCACCCACAATCCAGGAAATAAAAGGCTTAATAAGTTCATTAATAATGTAAAGGCATTTTCCAGATTCAAGAGAAAATCTTATGACATTTAGCATTAACGAAAACAGAATTAGGAAAATATCTAGCCTCCAACATATTGCCCAGAGGAGAGTCAGGGGATTCCACTAACTTTCAGGCATTCCTAGAAAACAAAGCTAAAATGCTCATCTCAGACTTGTTAAAAGCTAACCACCCTTCATACTTAGGGGAATAAAGAACATCCCAACCAAGAAGATGAAGCTTTTTATCTTTAGGATCCAAAGTTTCTCCCCACCAGAACTTGTCGAGATGTGAATCCATTTTTCTACAGAGAAGCTTTGGGATAAGAATAGAAACCATGATAAAGGGGAATAGCCTGACCAACATGTTTGACGAAGGAAGTTCAAACATCTTAAGATAACAACTTAGTAAACCAAGAGGTAATATGAGTACCAAGATATTTCTCACCCAAATCAGGGTTATGGATATTCACTATGGAAGATAACTGATCCATGACCTAAGGGGAGATATACTTACTGGATAAAATTCCAGGCTTATCAAAGTTAATTTCGTGTTCAGAAGCAGAACAATATTTTTGAAGACAATCTTTTATAAATTGAAAACCTCCAACGCTTAGAAAAATTAAACAATCATCACAAAAAGTAAATGAGTAACAATATAAATAGTCTAGAGACTTTAATACCTCGAATAAGGTATTTTCTAGTAAATTTGTCAATGTAGGAAGCCAAGGCTTCAAAGCAGAAAATATATAGATAATAAAACTAAGGATCACCTTGTCTTAGACCTCTCTCAGGATCGATTATGCTAGTTCCATACGGAATAAGAGATAAAAGAAAGATATTAAATTATCAGGTTTACTCAGTGTTCATCAAAACCATTTTTTTAAAAAACTTTCTCAAGAAAGTTCCATTTAAGTTTATCATATGCCTTAGATATATCTAACTTAATGGCTACAAGACCATCCTTACCCTTAAAATGATTAACAACATGGAATACCTCGTTTGCTAACACAGTATTGTCATATATTCATCTTTCAGGAACAATAACACTCTGATTATGAGAAATAAGGCTATTCATAAAGGGTTTAAGTCTATCGGCTAAAGTTTTAAATAAGACTTTATAAGAAAAATTACAAAGACTAGTTAGTCTAAATTGAGACACCAAGTCCGCCATGGGCAATTTGGGAATGAGGGAAATATTAGTGTGATTCGAAAACTTTGCTACGTTACTTGTCCTAAAGCAGGTTTGAGTCATCTCAATAATATAGTCCCCTAAAAAATCCTAGTGCTTTTGATAAAAGAGTCCAGTAAAACCTTCAGGCCCTAGAGCTATCTTGCCTCCCATTTGAAAAATAACCTTTTTAATTTCCTCAGCTGAAATGGGAATATTTAGAGGTTATTATCCCCAGGAAAGAATTTGTTAAGAAGATCATCAAGAATCTTATCTTGGAATTTTTGGGGGCTAGAAGAGTATAATGTATTATTATACTCCACAAAGGAAGTGCCAATGATATCTTTATCAGTTAAAATAACACAAGTATTATCCTTAATCCAAATAATATTGTTCCTTTTCCTTTTAAATAGAGTGATTTTATGAAAATAATGAGTATTTTGATCTCATTTAGATAACCAGACCTCTCTAGATTTATCCTTTCGGTAAATCTTTTCCAAATTACAAAGAAAAACAAGCATAACACTAAGTCTAGATATAACAACGAAATTATTAGGGGTTAAAAGTTTAAGTTTCTGAAAGAACGGTCATAGTAGTGGAAATATTAGTCTGGATGTTACCAAAAGAAGTTTTATTCCACTCCCTAACACCTTTATTAGTATTCAACATTCTGGCACTTAATCTATAAGAAGGAGATCCAGATATATTAATAGACCAACAATTAGCAATGATATGTTGATGCATGTCGTATATGCATAAATTATTTCACTTATCTTCTACTTTACTAATGAATAATATAGTAGTAAATAAGATTCGTTCCCACGAGGAATGAGGTGTTTTGGTTGTCAAAAGTGTCACAAAGGGGGTTTGTTTTAGGTTTTAAAGCAAAATAAATAAGAAAGCAATTAGAAGATTAAGTTGTAAGCAGTGGAGAGAGATATGATCGAGGAATCCTTCTTCGTTATTAAACAATCATTTATTAATATATTCATCTACTCATTGTTAATCACAAATTATCACCAACCATAAAATAACAGGTAAATCAGTGTTATCCCCAAAATTCCTTATATCACTGGATACAAAAGTTCTCTCCTACCAGATTTTATTCGTCTAAACAACCTAGTAATAGATCATTCAAGATGTAATTTGTTCGAATGCTTTATATTTTGTGAATTTATAGTTTAATACTAGCAGTTAGACTCTTAAATCAATGTCCACTTACTAGTGTTGTTCATACACACAATTGCTCCACAGAATCCCTCTACAAGGTCTCGTGTTCTCTACTTATATAAGAGTCAGTGGATGATTACTTATCTCATAACTCAATATTAGCATTAGATTAAATCAACAAATCAATTTAGTTGCCACCTAAACAATCTATCAATTGATCATAAACATTCTTTATAGTATAAACAAGCGATAATCATATGAAGAACTAAAAATAGATTCATATATTAACGCAAATCATGTCTAGAACTTAAAATTCATCCTCAATCAATTAGGTTTTTATCTACTCATTAATGTAGAAGTATCCAGGTTATACATAAGAGTAAGAGAATTTGTTACGATGATGGGACCGCTCTAAACCCTAGCTTTTTCTCCTTGTGTTGTTGATCTCCTCCAAGAATTGTAAAGTTGTGTAAAATCCCTCTTCTTAGAATTATGGGAGTATTCTTATATAGTACTTATCAAATCTAGGTGTTAGAGTCCTAATGGGACCATGCTACCTTTATTTAGAAGTCCAAAACGTGTCTTAGAAGTGGCTCTCGTCATGCTACAATCGGTAGACTCATTCCCAACCTTTCTACCAATTACTTTTGTAAAGTATATATGTTTTCAAGTTCTCAAAGATTCCATAATCGGTAGTCTCGACCCCCTCATTATCTACTGATTATTTTTGTGAAGTATATAGTGATTTTTTGTCCAAAACATCCCATAATCAGTAGGCACGGGCTCCCATTATCTACCGATTATTTTGCTGTGACTTTCACTTATTTCTTTTCGGTTGTTTGCTCATAATTCCTCATACGAACTCGGAATGACCTCATTCTTTTTGCGTTGATTTCTTCTTTCAATTATCTTCAAGATGATAATAATAACCATGGATTTGAATATGTTGAACTTGGTATTTGTCCCTTATTCACTTGTAGCACTCAACTTCCATATTCATTTCATGTCGCAATGAACTCATTTCTTCTTCTTTAGCTTTGGACACTTGAAATACTTGGAATACTTCACTTATTAGCTTTTTTTTATCCACTTTCACTCTCATTGGGATGATTCACCTAATAGAAACAAATAAAATAAAATAAGATTAATAGCAAGTAATATGCAAGATTTATAGCAAATATTAGTATGGATTTGACATTAAAATCATACGAATTATGAACTTATCAAAATCCCTCACACTTAGATTTTGATAGTCCTCGAGCAAATTACTATCTAAACTAACCTAACTAAAATACAACAACTCCCTTTCGTTGAGGACGGTACACTTATCATGTGTAACAAGCCTTTAAACCCCTAGGTGTCCCTAATGGATGAGTTATAGTCTCGTGAGGGTTTATAAGAGGTATACCCACAAAACCTAAATTCCAACTCACAAATATTCCAGAGCACATGCATCCAAAGAGGTATGAGGACATAAAGTTTTTGCACACTAATAATAATAAGTTAGAAATACCAAAGAACATCATTCTCATGCTTAACTCTTGAGTTAGGAGAAAACCACCATATGAAAGAATCCAGCCTCAAGAGCGATCGAATAAGCATTCTGCCTTACCAATAGGGGTTTTATGAATTTGACACTCAAAAGACGCACTTTATGGTTCTCATGTGTACAGGAAGGAATGAAGATAAAAATCCTGCACATGTTGAATGGTGGGAAGGAAAAGGAACCTTCTGAATTATATGAAAATGTTATCCCATAGAAACAAGGGAAAAAAAACCTTTTTTTTAATGATCTCTAAGAAAGAAAATCAACCACTATGCGAGGATGGGAATGCTCACTCACCTTCTCACCAAATCTACAATCATCACCGCTCTCATAGCATCCCATAGAAACAACTTCGTCTTCGGTCTTCAACTGTAGATGATAAACTTTTGAACTTCTTAGAACTTCGAGAATTTCTAATAACTCTTTTCTTCTCAAATTCTTGTTGTTTGAAAATTCTTTATAGATTTCTTCTTCCCCACGACTTTATTGAATGAATACAAAAAAAAATATATGTTATACCAATACATTTTTTTACTGAAGATACAAACTGAAAATAAAATAAAATGAATAATGAAACTACTATGGACGTGGGATAAGGACTTTACCACTTGATTCTTCACAACTTGTATTGTCTCGATATCATAAACTTCACTAGCTCTTATATTTTGATTTCTTTCGCTCTTGTACATAAGTCTTCAACATGTATATATATATATATATGCTCTTTGTCTTGTTGTTTCACTTGAATATAAAATTTGCTATTTCTTGTACCGTTGCTTGTAAACTTTGACTGTCTTCAACTTTCCTTCAAATTTTGATGTCGCTCCGCTTGTTGATAATGATGTATTTCTATGGACCTATTGTTGTTGAGAGAGAATTGTGCCAACTGCAAATCAAACTACAAGGTAAGGTTTTTCCACAATTCTGATGTCACCCTCTTGGTTGACAAAAATTAGCACTTAAGAGATCACAAAGTAGTGCTGAAATTGGTGCGAGATTGGGTAGCTCATTATTCTACCCGAGTTCGCGTAGATGAAACACTTTAAGCGGACAATTTAGACAGGTAAAAATAATTGAAGGTTTTGTGCCTCACTCATATATGGGTAACGAATGATCAGCTTCTCTAATATTGTATTCTCTACCGGCGGTTTAATTCCCTTTTTGTCAGTGATAAACATATTTTTGTGTCTTAATTATTCTCATATTTATATTGTTTTTTCTCAATATCTGTATTAGTACTATTATTTTATATATTTTTAGATATTTTTGTGGAAATAACAATTGCAGAAAAGATGGCTGGAAAAGTGTTAAAAGAACCTTCAAAAGTGTTTAAGGCACCCACTCAAATGTTAAAGTCACCCCGAATTTGGATAAAGGCACCTCCTATTGAATTCAAACATGATTAAATTTTGGCGGGAAAATTTCATATTCTTATCTTCGTTAATTGGTTAGCAAATATCGAAAGAGATTTGTTAGATTAAACACAAGAAATATCTTGTTACCATATTAAGAGGAATTTCTACTCAATTGAACAGGTGAAAACAACCTAAAAAATCTCTTGAATAGTTGTTTGCCGTAAGAAAGGGAAGAAAATCTCTCAGGTTTATTTGAGATTTTTCTGTGTAATAAAGAAGATAATATTTCCTTAAGAATTGTGCGCATCATGCTGTGAGAAGGCAACAACTAATTGGGATATGTTCAAACGAAGAAACAAAATCATATCAAGATTTGATATTTTCCCGAGAATATTTCTCTTGATTAAAGAGAATAAGTGCGAAGATTTGAGGGAGATATGGAGGTTTATGAGGTTACATTATAAATAGAAGAGTAAAGGGACGAATCTAGGGGGGCTGGCAGATGCCAGATTCGAAGAAATCAAAATCCATAGAAATCTGCTGCTGCCGCAAGTTCATCACGTGAAGAAGATGAAGAAACCGTGACTAAAAGTAGAAAACTGTTGTTGATTCCGTTGTCTATTATTTTAAATTTATAATTTATAACAATAATTTTTGCTACAGCAAAAGCAACAGTTTCCGGTTTTAATACAAAGGAAGACAGTCCTTTTCCAATCGCGTATATAGTATGTCGTAGATTCAATAAATCATTTTAATTCTTTTGCGACTCAATTGGTCAGTTCTTTTTGTACTTTTATTCTTCTCAAGCACTTTTGAGCTATATACCTATCTTTTGAGAGTGTTTTGGGCGAGATGAGCTAAACCACATCACTGGGACAATGGAGGAAGTTATTTTCCACACTTGTTTGATAACTATACTCGATTCTTTATGACTTTTTGCACTTATTTTAACTGTTTCATGGTTTTTCTTAATTGGTTGTCATTTAATTTGATGGTTCATGCTTAGCTTAAGTGTTTTGATGGTCCATGCTTAGGATTTACAATCAATGTTTCAAAAATCTACTTTTGGCAAACAAAAAAAGAGTCCATAAAAGAGCTTAAATGGTTAAGAATCAATATTTGTATCACATGAATGTGAAAATCGATGAAATTATGAGTCCCAGTCCCTTGTAATTTTGTCATTATCTTTTATTTATTTTCTAGTTTAAAACTAGTATATTAAATCTAAAATCAATCTTCACAAGTTCGAAAGTTTGAAACCCATTCTTACCACCATCTACAACCACATCAAATTTTGCCACCGACGTAGACTTGATTTTAAATTTGTTTTTACTTTTTTTTTAGGTTAGTTAGTTTAGTTAGATTTTTATTTTTATTTGTTATATTTTACATTTTTGGGTATTTTTCTTTGTATTACAGGTTTCAGATCAAAAAGAATTTGGAGCCAAAGATTATAATAATTGATTAAATACTTGGAGTCAAAGATAAATCGAAAAGAACGGAAAAAGAAAAATAGATTTTTTATTTTTTTTAGTTATTTTTTTTTTAATTTTTTTTAAGGTTTTAATTATTTTTTTTAGAAAATTGTATTAGGAAATTATTATTATTTTTCTAACTATTCTAGGTATTTTCTGTTTTTTCTTATTTCTGGACTTTGGACTTTGAACTTTTCGACATTATTAGTATTCTTAAACCCTACGGAAGGGTAATATAAATATAAACTGCAACAGAGAAGGACGACAATTACGATATTGTCTCGGCCCCTTGGATTCGTAACTGACATAGGAGTCGGTGGCCCGAGTCGACTACAACCAATTCATTCCACGTCTAGTACGGGAGGTAAGACTCGATCAACCCACGAATCCCCTGTCAGTGGGTTTTCTGTATTCCTTCGTAATGCATATATGTTGAGGACTTGAATACGGATTTACTTTTCTAGTAAAGGGCAAGGAATGGCCATATAAGATAACGACTCGGATTTCATCATCGTTTCCTTCTTGCCGGCTTTAGGAACACGTTACCAAACACGAACGTAAGCTTAAAGTGTTGACTAGAAAGAGACCGACATGGTAACAAGCTTATAAGAAAGTCATTCAAAATGACTGTATTGGTTTATCTGTTAGCCTAACTTAAAGTCCAGGAAGATTATTTTAAGAAGATTCGAGCCGCCTAGTAACCCAAGGAAACGTTGCCAAAGAGGCAGGGTTATCAAAGCTCCTTAGAGCTTATCATGTTTCTATTCGACTTAATCTAATTCGAATCGCTTTAAGAGATTTGCTAAAACTGTAACTAGTTTCCTTTTGGAAGAATAGAAGCTGGTCTAGAAACAATCTAAGTTGAGCCATCATGATTTTTGCTTGATAGATTCAATAGGTTTGATTTGGTTGAGTCGGCCTTGTTTATCTATGTTTAGAACCCCCTTCATGTTAGGATTTATTTTCTTAGATTTTTTGTAAATATTAGGGATATTTTTTCATAAAATGTTGAAATGGTATTATGAGGACCAATACAATGAATATCCGACTGAATTTCAAAATTATCGTTATCCGTACTGTGGATAGTAGTCGGGACCGCCACCAACCTTTTGGAGGATATTTCTCATACCAAGGTGATCCCAATTACTAGTCGTACATACACCCGTCATATGAACATAAAAATGAGAAAAATTCTAGTTATTTGTCTTGGAGGGATGCCCTAAAGAAAATGAAATCTAGTACTCCCTATGATTACCCAAATCTTTCTCTAGAAGAATTACACGAGCTGTTGGGATCTAGTACTCCTTATGATCCATTTATTTCTCTAGAGAATTCCATCAAGAAGTTGAATGAGGATACAAGAAGGTCCGTATTAAATATGGGGGGAATAATTAGTAGTCCATCTCTTTCTCTAGAAGAATCACACGAGCAATTGCAATCTAGTACTCTTTATGATCCATTTATTTCTCTAAAGAATTCCATCAAGGAGTTGACTGAGGATACAAGAAGGTTCGGATTAAGTTAGAGGAGAACAATTACTAGTCCAACTCTTTCTCTAGACGAATTCCTCAAGAAGATGACTGAGAATACAAATAGATTGCATTAAGTGTGAATGAAAGTCTTGCAAAGAATAATATTGCTCAAAATGATCTTAATTTCCAATATAGTGCTATCCTTGATAATTATTCACCTAGTCAAGAGGACGAGGATAGAATTGGTAACACTACTTATTTAGACGAGGTTCAAACATATTCATATTGGTGAAGAACTTGAAATATACAGGAAGATTGATCAATAGATTGTCACTCCAATTGTGCTTCATGATGATAGTGTTATTTCTGGTTCAAATCCAAATAATTTTAATGATTATTCACCTATTCAAAAGGAAGAGGAGTTGACTAGAGATATCACTGTTTTAGACGATGTAGAATTTTCTTGTTTTGAAGCCGATAATGGTTTAGAGGAACGAGTTTGTCCTGAGACTAGTAATTTAGAGTCTAACGATTCAAAGACAATAGCCTCTGACGAAGATGATAGACTCATAGAGAATTTTAATATGATATAGGATGATTTGATTCAGGTTGATAGAATAGTCTCCCCAGTGGATTTTGTTGTCGTAGACACCCAACCTTTTCAGGTCCCAGAAGCTCGAATACCAGTGATCTTAGGTCGTCCATTTTTAGCTACATATAATATCGTCATCAATTATGGAAATGAAATAACTAATTTTTCTATGGTAACATTACTATTGAAATGAATCTATTTAGTATGAATATACAACCTTCTTGTGAGATCTATGATTTAGAAGAAGTAACTAGTACTTCAGTTCAGAAATCTTTTCCAAACACTTTGTTAGAAGATCCATTAGAGAAATGCCTAGCCCACTTTGGATTTGATGTTGACGATGATAGTGTTATTAATGAGGTGAATACTTTGTTAGATTCTGCACCTTTGATGGACATTTATAATATATGGAAAGCTAAGTTTGAACTTCTACCAGTTTATAAGTCTAACTTATTTCCTTCTATAGAGGAAGCTGAATGTAGTTCTGACCTTAAGGACCCTAGAATCCAACCAACAGTTTTGTCTATCTGAGAGTAATGTCCACCCTAAGTTTGGGGAACCGATGATTCTTGTGATTGCCAAGTATCCCAGCTTAAAGTCCCTCACTTGGGACTTCACTTGCACCTCTACCATTTTTCAAGATCATCTTCAACCTAGATTCTCGGAGCCTGTTGATGTCCAGAAAGAAGTTCAGTTGTTAGAGACTCATTCTCTGGTTGATGTGGTTTAGCTAGGAAATAATATCAAGATTGACTTTGTTTTCCCACCAAAATATTTTCTTCCATATGTGGGAACGTTTGAATTTCAAATGTGTCAGTTGTTAAGTTTTGAGACTAAGCCTAATTACTTTAGGAGATTAAAATCGACATATTTGCTTAAGAATGATCACCATTTTCATAGTAGTCAACTGTGTGACTAAAAGTACAAAACTGTTGTTGATTTTGTTGTCTATTCTTTCAAATTCATAAGTTATAACAACAGTTTTTGCTACAATAAAAGCAACAGTTTCCGGTTTTAATACAAAGGAAGACAATCTTTTTCCAACTGCGTCTAGAGTAAGTCGTAGATTCAATAAATCATTTTAATTTTTTTGCGACTCAGTTGGTCAGTTCTTTTTGTACTTTTATTCTTCTCAAGCATTTTTAAGATATGTACCTATCTTTTGAGAGTGTTTTGGGCAAGATGATCTAAAACCCATCACTGGATCAATGGAGGAAGCTATTTTCCACACTTGTTTGGTAACTATATTCGATTCTTTATAACTTTTTGCACTTATTTTAATTGTTTCATGGTTTTTCTTAATTGGTTGTCATTTAATTTGATGGGTCATGCTTAGCTTAAGTGTTTTGATGGTCCATGCTTAGGATTTACAATTAATGTTTCAAAAATCTACTTTTGGCAAACAAAAAAAGAGTCCATAAAAGAGCTTAAATGGTTAAGAATCAATATTTGTACCACATGAATGTGAAAATCGATGAAATTATGAGTCCCAGTCCCTTGTAATTTTGTCATTATCTTTTATTTATTTTCTAGTTTAAAACTAGTTTATTAAATCTAAAATCAATCTTCACAAGTTCGAGAGTTTGAAACCCATTCTTACTACCATCTACAACCACATCAATTTTTGCCGCCAACGCGGACTTGTTTTTAGATTTGTTTTTAGTTTTTTTTTTAAGGTTAGTTAGTTTAGTTTAGTTAGGTTTTTATTTTTATTTGTTATGTTTTACATTTTTGGGTATTTTTCTTTGTATTACAGGTTTTGGATCAAAAAGAAATTGGAGCCAAAGATTATATTTATTGATTAAAAACTTGGAGTCAAAAATAAATCGAAAAGAACGGAAAAAGAAGACAAGTTTTTTTTATTTTTTTTTTAGTTATTTGTTTAGGGTTTTTATTTTTCTTTTTAGAAAATTGTATTAGGAAATTCTTATTATTTTGGTATTTATTTTAGGCATTTTTCTTTTTTTTTCTTTTTTTTGGACTTTGGACTTTGAACTTTTGGACATTATTAGTATTCTTAAACCCTACGGAATGGTATTTTAAATATAAACTGAAACAGGGAAGGACGACAATTACAATATTGTCTCGGCCCCTCGGGTTCGTACACTAACATAGGAGTCGGTGGCTCGAGTCGACTACAACCAATTCATCCGCCGTCTGGTTAGGGAGGTAAGACTCGATCAACCCACGAATCCCCTGTCAGTGGGTTTTATGTATTCCTTCGTAATGCATATATGTTGAGGACTTGAATACGGATTTACTTTTCTAGTAAAGGGCAAGGACTGGCCATATAAGATAAGGACTCGGATTTCATCACCGTTTCCTTCTTGCCGGCTTTAGGAACACGTTACCAAACGCGAACCTAAGCTTAAACTTTTGACTAGAATGAGACCGATAGGGTAACGAGCTTATAAGAAAGTCATTCAAAAGGACTGTATTGGTTACTTTGTTATCCTAACTCAAAGTTTAGGAAGATTATTTGTACGCCCATAATGCATCATTCAGCCTTAAACTCCAATCTTTCCGTGTAGTATTAACGGTTTTCTCTATAATAGACTTAATTTCACGATTTGAAATTTCAGCTTACCCACTAGTTTGTGGGTGATAAATCGTACCAATCTAGTGTGTGATGTTGTACTTCTTGAGAAGAGCATGAAAGGATTTCTGCAAGTGTGATCCTCCATCACTGGTAACCACACGTGGTGTGCAATGTCTAGTGAAAATATTTTCCTTCATAAACTCACAAACTACTTGAGATTCATTAGAGGTGGCTTCAGCTTCCACCCATTTCGAAAAAATAATCCACAGCAAGAAGTATACAAAATTTTCCAAACGAATTAACAAAAAGGCCTATAAAATCAATTCCCTAGACATCGAATATTTCTACAACAAAAATCGGTGTGAGATGCATTTTATTTAGAGCACCTAGATTGCCCGTCCGATGACATCTATCGCAAGATTTAAAAAAAGCATATGCATCCTCAAATAGGGTGGGCTAATAAAAGCCACTCTCAAGGACTTTGAGAGCAGTACGTTTAGAACAAAAAGGCCCACCACAAGCATAAGAATGACAAAAACTAATAATGGATTAAAATTCAGAGTCAAGTACACACCTGCAGATAATCTGTTCAGCGCAGTATTTCCACAAGTAGGGATTTTCCCACACATACTGCTTGGCTATCTTCTTAATCTTTATCTTTTGAGAACTAGATATCGTACTAGGTACCTGCCTTGTAACCAAGTAGTTCACTATATCAGCGTAACAAGGTGTTGAAGCATCGATTGAGAAAAGTTATTCAACCGGAAAAAGATCTTGGAAGGAAAGTTCTTCTTCAGAAACAACAAGTCTACTAAAATGATATGCAACAATATTTTCGACTTCTTTCTTATCTCTAATTTCTATGTCAAATTCTTGCAACAACAGAATCCACCGTATAAGTCTAGGCTTAGCTTCTTTCTTTTTGAGTAGGTACCTAAGTGTTGCTGGTCAGAGTAAACAACAACCTTGGTACCCACCAAATAGAATTGGAATTTTTCTAGTGCAAAAACTATAGCCAACAACTCTTTTTTCGTGGTGGAGTAGTTGATTTGTGCATTGTTTAGGGTGCTAGATGTATAGTAAATCATGTGGGATAATTTGTCCACCCTTTGACCCAAAACGGCTCCAACTGCATAGTCACTTGCATCGCACATCAACTCAAACAGTAAACTCCAATCGGGTGACTTGATAATAGGTGTATTTATCAACAATTGTTTCAATCTGTCAAAGGCATCCTTGTACTCCTTTTTGAAGTTAAAAGTAGCCTCTTTTTGCAACAATTTGCACATCGGCATTGAGATTTTGGAGAAATCCTTGATAAACCTCCTGCAAAAACCTGCATGACCAAGAAACGAGCGAATCTCCCTTACCAAAGTAGGGTATTATAGGTTTCTTATTTGATCTACCCTTTCTTTGTCTACTTCGAGCCCTCGAGAGGACACAATGTGACCGAGCACTATACCATGGTTTACCATAAAGTGACATTTCTCCCAATTAAGAACAAGATTAGTGTCTATGCATCTTTTTATAACAAGTTCAAGATTTTCTAAGAAAATATCAAAAGAATCACCATAAACACTAAAGTCATCCATAAATACCTCAATGATGTGTTCCACATAATTAGAAAATATACTAACCATACATCTCTGATAAGTGGCAGGCGCATTGCAAAGACCAAACAACATCCGTACATATACGAACGTACCAAAAGAACAAGTAAAAGTAGTCTTCTCTTGATCCTCCGGTGCAATAAAAATCTGATTGTACCACAAATAACCGTCCAAAAAGCAATAATAAATGTCCCGACAACCTCTCTAACATATGATCAATGAAAGGCAAAGGAAAGTAATCCTTTCGGGTAACAAAATTAATCTTTATGTAGTATATGAATACTCTCCATCCTGTTTGAACTCGTGTAGGAACACGTTCGTCATCTTGATTTCTGGCAATAACACCAGACTTCTTTGGTACCACCTGTACCGGACTAACCCATTTGTTGTCAGAAATTGGGAAATCACCCCCACACTTAGCAATTTGAGGATCTCTTTCTTCACGACCTCTATCATTGGTGGGTTAATCCTACGCTGAGCATCACGTACTAGCTTTGTATGTCTTCCGTTAGGATTCTGTGCATGCATATTGATTGAAAAATACCTTTAATATCAGCGATTATCCAACCAATGGCCATTTTGTGCTTTTTCAGAATCCTAATCAAGTATTCTTCATGTACTCTTGTGAGATTATTTACAATAATGACCGGAAACTCTTCCCTATCACCCAGGTAGGCATACTTTAAGTGATCAAGTAGAGGCTTCAGTTCTAATTTAGGTGCCTGCACAGTAGAAGGTAAAGGAACTTCATCAGTTACGGGTAAAGAAAACATATGAAATATTACCCGTTTGAGCTTCTTGTAATGCCATCAAGGCACCACACATCTCCACTAATTCTTTTACAACGTCAACGTCCAAGTTAGGCATTCCATGAACGTCAATATCAATATTGTATCGTAACACATTCCCAAGTTCATCTTCACTACTCAAATCAAGCATCTGTTGAGCTAACGAATCAATAACATCAATAGAGAATGCAAAATGGACATCACTTGGATAAAATATAGCTTCAAAAATTTTGAAGCGTATAATTTCTTTATCAAACTTCATAGTAAGTGTCCCACTATCGATATCAATCTTCGTTTTTGCAGTCTTCATAAACGGTCTCCCAAGAAGTAATGAAGTAGACGAACAATTATCCCCTTTCTGCATATCCACAATATATAAGTCAACCGGAAAGATTAATTCATTCACTTGAATCAACACTTCCTCCACAAGTCCCTTAGGATATATAGTAGACTTATTATCTAATTGAATGATAATCCATGTTTCTTTTAATGGTCCAAGATTCAAAGAATCATAAATATCGGTTGATATAACACTAATAGATGCTCCCAAATCAAGCAAAAAACGCTCAAATCTGCGGTTACCAATAGTAATTGGTACAGTGAAACCCCCAGGATCGCTGCACTTTTCAGGCATCTTCTTTAACAACATAGATGATGCACTTTCACCCACTTGAGTAATCTTGTTAGCAATCAACTTATCCTTCTTTGTACACAATTCCTTCAGAAACTTAGCATAGGTACTGTTCCAATGACCTCAATGAATGGGATGTTGATTTCTACCTTTTTGAAGATATCCAGAATCTCCTTGTATTGGGTTTTTTTTCTTTGACTTGGCAAACGACTCATCCTTTTATTGCACTACCTTCTCTATATTGTTCAACCGTTACTCCGATTGTGAAGACTCTTCTATCTCGCTAACCCTTCTGACCTACGAGTTCTTCCTTGTATGAAATTGTTGTGTATTTGAAGCTATACTCTCAATCAAACTAGTTTCCTACGAGATCATCTTTTCAGTAAGTGTACCTCCTGCAGCTGCATCAATCAAGTTCCTCTGTTCCGGAAGTAATCCTTCAGAGAAGTATTGAATGATGAGTGTTGAGGAGATGTTGTAGTGTGGGCAGATTGCCAACAACCGTTTATACCTATCCCAGTATTCATAAAGAGACTCCCCAGTAATCTGCAGAATGCTACTAATCTCCTTACGAACAGATGCCGCTTTAGAAGAAGGAAAATACCTTTCTAGAAATAGTTTTTTCATCTATGTCCATGTTGTAATACTCCCTGGAGGAAGGTAATACAACCATTCATGCTAAATCTGTCAACGAGAATGGAAAGGCTTGCATCTTAGACGTTTCGGTGTCTTCGGTTCCATGCCTAAGAAACTTTATTGTGTTCTGAAATTGCTGAAGGTGACGATTTCGGTTTTTACCTGCATGTCCCTTAAAATTAGGTAAATGATCAATCAGATTCGACTTCAGATCCACTGGTGCAACTATGTTAATGCACAATGGTTACGAATCTAAACATGAAGATGTCAACTCTCGTAACTTCTTAGGTGTAGGTGGAGGAGCACCCATCTCTTCTAAAGGTGGATCTTGTAACAAAAATTGAGGTTCTTGTAGTACTATCCCCCTGCGAGTTTGAATTCCGCATCTTCGGTAATCCCAACGTTTAGGTACCAGAGATCAAGTACCTGAATTCAAAAATCTAGAAAACAAAGCTAAAAACTAAAAATAAACCTAAAAACAAAAATAAACGAAAGCGGCGCCAAAATTTGATGCGTGTCGTATATGCACAAATTATTTCACTTATCTTCTACTTTACTAATGAATAATATAGTAGCAAATAAGATTCGTTCATACGAGGAGTGAGGTGTTTTGGTTGTCAAAAGTGTCACAAGGGGGGTTTGTTTTAGGTTTTAAAGCAAAATAAATAAGAAAGCAATTAGAAGATTAAGTTGTAAACAATGGAGAGAGATATGATCGAGGAATCCTTCTTCGTTACTAAACAATCATTGAGTTAATATATTCATATACTCATCGTTAATCACAGATTATCACCAACCGTAGAATAACAGCTAGATCAGTGTTATCCCCGAAATTCCTCATATCACTGGATACAGAAGTTCTCGCCTACCAGATTCTATCCATCTAAACCACCTAGTAGTAGACCACTCAAGGTGTAATTTGGTCGAAAGCTTTATATTTTATGAATTTATATGTTAATCCTAGCAATTAGACTCTTAGATCAAGGTCCACTTACTAGTGTTTTTTATAAACACAATTGCTCCATATAATCCCTTTGCAAGGTCTCGTTAAAGGTTGTAAAATTATGAATCGTGAAGTGACTTATTTTTCATTTTTGAGAATCGAATCATATATTGAATCGTGAATTGGAGATTCACAATCAATTTTTTTATACAAGGTGGAAAATATTTATATACTCAAATACTTATATACATATGCACGGAACTAAGAATGTAAGATACTCAGAAATGTAAAGTGGTTAAGTGTCACAGACTCACAGACGTGATATGTGAAAAATATTATATGAACATATACATACGAATACACCATACTAATTAAAATATTATCTTTGAGTGAATAACATAATAAATGTTCATTAATTGATCATAGATTCATAATCCAGTGTAAAAATCTTGCCAAGACCAAACGTTCCTATGAAGTCCACATAAGCGAGCACCCACCACTATGTATTTAGTCAAGTATTCAACAGGACCTGATTCCAAAACAAAACTAACTCTAACTTAGACTTTCCATCGTTAAACAATTGTCATACCACATCATTAAAAAGTAACACCCAATTTAGTGTACCCACCGATCATAGCAGACCAAGCAAACAAATTTTCCCTCTCATTCATTTCATCAAACACCTATCTAGCAATATTTAAACTACCACATTTTGAATACGCCATAAACATACTTAGTCCAAACAAATGAGATTAATTCAACAATCAAAGTATCAAACTATAATTTGATGCCCAAATCAACATCAATACAAGATAGTAATAAGGAAATATAAGTAATGGATTTTACCTTAAAACCCATTCTTGATTATGAAATCCAAAGAAATTACAGATTTGTTAAGTTTCCCATCCATGAGTATTGTTTATATATAATTATGAGATTTTCAAGGTTGATTCTAATTATATTTCTTTTTGGTATGAGTTATACTGAATTTGAAATGGGTAGTTGTTGCTTAAAGTAGAAATTGAAGAAAAAAAGTGAAACTTAAATCTTTTTTAAATCCCCATAGAGGTTTTGAGGATTTTGGCGTCTCTCCTAAGACAAGAGAAAGAGATTAGAGGTTTCTGTACAATGAAAAAAAAGAATCGTGACTCATAAAAGTGGAAGCGAATCCACGAGTCAAAAGTGAAAAACACGATTCAAGAGAAAAACGATTCAAATATACATTTCGTATTATTTTGAAATTAGTTGAAGTGACTCGTACGAGTTGACTCACGACTCGTACGAGTCTAATAACCTTAGTATCGTGTTTTCTACTTATATAAGAGTCAATGGACGATTACTTATCTCATAACTCAATAATATCATTAGATTAAATCAAAAAATCAATTCAGTTGGCCACCTAAACAATCTATCAATCAATTATAAACGTTCTTTATAGTATAAACAAGTGATAATCATATGAAGAACTCAAAATGGATTCATATATTAACTCAACTCATGTCTAGAACTTATAATTCATCCTCAATCAATTAGGTTTTTCACTACTCATGGATGTAGAAGCATCCATGTTATACATGAGAGTAAGAGAATTTGTTACGATGGTGAGACCGCTCCAAACCCTAGTTTTGCTCCTTCTGTTGTTGATCTCCTCCAAGACTTGCAAAGTTGTGTAAAAGTGGTCATGTCGTAATCAACCAAAATATTCCAGTTCTTACTCTCTAAAATAGAATGAAGTATAGGGATAAGAACAAGTTCGTTCCCACAAGGAGGCAATAGATTATGCTAATTTTCATTCACGTAAATAGCAACAGGGGGGATTTTCGTAATGATTTAAGCTAAATTAAACTAAGGTAATACGCAAGTACTAGAGATGTGTATCAGGGAGAAAAAGCATTGGTTAGAGATTTCATCGTCCGTTATCCAACATGTTATCAATCAAAGCATACTCAACATTCATGCATTAGTAATACCAAAAACCCTAAAGTAGCCAGTTATCTCGTCTATCATCACAGAATGAGTACCTCCACCCTATGAATTCTTATGCACCGGATAACCTGAGTGAGTACCTCCACTCAAGTTCAACCCAATGATAGC